>JAHBCN010004890.1:0-59845 GCA_019359885.1 Listronotus oregonensis | reverse complement strand
TTACAATAAAAAAGGTAATTTTGAAAATTTTCCTATTCCCTTTTAATTTATTTGTTTGTGGGGCAACAAAAAAAAAAAAATAAATTTTTTAAATTTTTTTCCTTTTATCAATGGTGCCCCCTTTTTTTGCCCTGATTACCCTGATTTAGAGTTTTTTTCCCCTCGGGTGAGTTCAGATTTACTGTTTGTAGACCTGCTAACTTATAGAAAAAAAGACTTTGTTTTTTTTTATAATTTTTTTAAATCAAAAAAATTAAAAAAACTTAACAATTTTGGGAATTTAATCAGAATAACACTTTTAGATTTTCCCCTATATATTTTCAAATCACGGCAAATTTTATTATAAAAAAATTGTTTTTCCTTTTTTCCCGGTTAAGATTTGTAATAATATTTTTTTTTTTAACCCGAAAAAAATTTTTTAAATATAATGTTGTTTTTTTTTGAAGTAAAATTCAATGTTATTAAATAATTCTTTTTAAAAAAAATTATTTTAAATTTTTTTTTAAAACAACTTTTTTTTTTTGGGCCTTAAAAAAAAAAAATTCTATTTTTATATAAAAAATTTCAATTCTTTATTTAATTAGGGAAAAACCTTTTTTACTCCTATAAAAAAAATTTTTACTAGAAATTTTTTCCCTGTCACTATAAAAAATATCGTCCCTTTTTCCGCTACAGTTTTATTTAAAAGAACTATTCTTTTTTAAAAAAAGGATATAAATGGTTTTTTTTTAATGGAAAACAATTCAAATTGGGTTGTGCAATATTTACTTAAAACCCTTTTGTTGCCCCCCGATGACAATGCCAATTTTTTTTCTTTGTTTTTTTTTTGGGGTCGTAAATTTTGGGTTTGGGTTTTTATTTTTTGCCCTTTTTTTCCCCCCAGGTAAATCACTTTTTTTTTATTATTTTTTTTTTTATTTTAGTTTTTTTAACTTTTAAAATCTTTTAATACTTAAAACTTTTATAATTAAAATATAACCTAAAAATTTTAATGAAAGGTCCCCCTTTTAAAATTTTTTTAATTGTTTTTGGCCCCCTGGAGCCCGGGCCCCTTTTTAGTGATTTTAAAAAAATGTTTCTCGAGCGTCATTTTTTTTTAAGGGGGGAAAAAAAATTAAAAAAATTCTAGAAAATTATTTTTTATTTTTGGCTTACTTTTTTTTTTCCCATTTGCCAAAAAAAAAATTTTTAAAATATGAAATTTTCACTTTGGATAAATTTTCTCTTTTTTTTCCTGACTAACGAGACCTTTTGTATTAATTGGGGAAAATTTTAAAGCCCTTTTTAATAAGCTAGATTAATGGTTACTTTTTTTTTCCCCCTTTTAAAAATTTTTTTTTCAACATAAACAAACGTTTCATGAAAATTTATAAAAAAATTTTTCCAAAATTTTTTTTTTTTTTTAATTTTTTTTAAGTTTTCCCTTTTAAAAGACTTTTAAAACCTTTTTAAAAATTTTTTTTACATCTTTATTCAAAAAATTTTTCCTTTTTTCCCACCCCAATTTTTTAAAATTTTTCAAAATTTCTAAAATTTTATTTTCCCGTATTTCCTGTTTTTAAAATTTTCCTTTTTTTTATTTTTTTAAAATTTCCCTTTGTGTTTTCTTCAAATAAACTTTATAAAATCGGAAAGAAAAAAGGGTTTTTTTTTCCTTTTTCTTTTTCCTTTTTTCCAAAAAATTTTTTGTTTTGAAATTTTTTTTTTTAATATTTTTATAAATTTTTTTTTTGGGTTCCTTGGGCTTTAACCCGTTTTTAAACCCCGGGGTTTTAACCCTTTTTTTTATTTTTTAATATCTTATTGTTTCATGGTGTTTTTTAATGATAATTTTTTTTTTAACTTTATTTTTTTGGCTTGGGTTTTGACTATTTTTTTTTCATTTTGACCTATTTTAACCCCCCCCAAATTTTTGCCCTTTTTTTTTCTCCCCCCTTTTTGGGGCCTTTGATTCGAAAATTTTAATGAAAATTTATTGAATTTTTTATTTATAAAAATTTCCCCCCACTTGAATAAATTTTTTTTTTTTAAAATTTTTTTAATTTCAAAAAAAAAATTTATGAAAATGTATTATTTTTGTCCACCCCATATAACATATTTAATCATAAATAAATTCGAAAAGTTAATGTGGAAAATGCCTTTTTCCCCTTTCCTTTCTAAATCGGCTATTTGATAACTATTGACTCCTTTTTCAGTAAAAATTATATGGGCCATTAAAATTGAAAAAGGGGGGTACATCCCCCCTTATCCCCTTAAATTTCTAAAAGGCTAGATCCCCCCTTTTTAAAACGTGTTTTTTTTCTGATATTCCTTTTTCCTTTTTAATATATTTAGCTGTTTTTGATGTTTTTTTTATTCTTCTATTTTCGGATTTTTTGCCTTGTTTCCCCCCCTCTTTTAAATTTTTTTTTAAAAAAAATTTTTGGGGGGTTTTTTTCTTTTTTTGGTATTGTTTGGGATATTTAAATTTCCCCGTAGGTTTCACCCTTTGTAGGTTTTATGAAGATTAACCGTGAAATTTGTTTACTTCTTTTATATCGTTCTGCAGGATTCGCTTGCGGATGTCTTATGCTAGTGTATCGAAAGTTTATATTGTTTTTAATGCCATAATTTTTAATTCGTTTATTCTGAAAATATGTAGCATTATCTAAAATACAATTTTTGGGGGTTTCCCCATATCCCGTTGATATTGTTCTAATAGTTGAATGATAGTTTTGACATTAGTTTTTCTGCAGGGATATAAGTTAACATATTTTGAGAATGTATCTAATATGATAAAAATATGTTCAAATTTATCCTTTGTTTCTGGAAGATTACTTGAAATCTATTGCTATTATGTCAAATGGCTTTTGTGGAATTATATTTCTTGGTTCATTATAATTTCTGTAATTTTTCTTTAATTTTCTGACAAGTCTCACATTTTCTAGTGATTTCCTTAGATATTGTTAAATCATGTGTGCTATAATAATTCTCCCTGAATAAGAGCCATAATTTCCTAGAACCTGGATGACCATATTTTTATGTAAATATTTTAAAATTTTATAGTAGATTGTCTGTGACAATATATAATTCGTCATCCTTGATTATTTTAAAATAGATATTTTTCCTTTATAGATTCTTGTTTTTTTTTTCTCTTCCAACTGCTTTTGGTCTTCTTCAATAGCTTGCCTTGAAAAATTCCAGTCTTTTTATAAAACCCATTATATCCTTTTTTATAACGTTTCGTTTTATCCTCTCCATCCATTCTTGATAAAATGTCGGCTACGGTGTTCTTTTACCCTTTATATGTTTTATGTCGAAATCATACTCTTGAAAAAAAAGACCAGCGATGGACTCTACTATTGCCATATTTGTTGTTCAATATGGACGTAAACTATATGATCTGTTTCTATTACAAACTTGTTTCCGAGAAAATAAAATCGTAATTTTTGTATGCAGAATTTTTTATACTTAGTAACTCAAGTTCTGTCACCGTATATCGTTTTCGTAAGGTTTGGTTATTCTGGAACAAAAATAAATTGGACATTCTCTCTCCCCATCTAATTGATATAGTACTCCAGCTACTCGGTGTTCTGAGGCATCAGTTCGCAAATAGAATGTTTTGCTGTAATCGGATGGAATATTTTAAGATTGTTTAAAAATGTTTCTTTGATTTCATTAAGGCCTGATCTCTTCTCCTCATCCCATTTCCGCGAAATACTTTTTCTAAGCAGTTCTATGAGTGGTTCCTCTTCTGCTTAAATCTGGTATTAGCCGCTGATAGTACTTTACTAAACCTAAAAAACCTCTCAATGTTTTAAGACTATTGGGCTTTTTATAATCCTGGATGACTTTGATCCTGTCTGGATCCATTTTTATCCCATTTTTATTTGAAAACCCAAAATTTTATTTCTTGTTGAAAAAATTGACACATATATATATATATATATATATATATATATATATATATATATATATATATATATATATATATATATATATATATATATATATATATATATATATATATATATCATTGAGCGCCATTTACAATAGAAAAGGTAATTTTTTTAAATTTCTATTGCACTTAATTTATTTGTTTGTGGGGCAACAATAGTAAAAATAAAATATGTAATTTTTTCCTTTTATCAATGGTGATGCCTTTTTTTTGCCCCGATTACCCTGACTGTAGAGATTCTTTCCTCAGGTGAGTTCAGATTTACTGTTTGTAGAGCCTGCTATATATGAATAAAAAACTGTTGATTTGTTTATAATTTATTTTAAATGCTAATTAAAATTGAAATAAACATTAACAATATGAGAATTTAATCAGAATAACACTTAGATCTTCTATATATCAAATCACTGAACAAATTTTATTATAAAAACATTGTTTTATGAATTCTTTCTCGGTTAAGATGTTGTAATAATATTTGTTTTTAATCGAAATCAAATTTTTCAAATATGAATGTTGTTGTTTTTTTGGGAGTCAAGTTCAATGTTATTAAATAATTTTATTAATAAAATTATATTACTGCACTATTATTATTACAACAGCTTTTTATTTTGGTCCTTGGTTATAAAAATAAAAATTCTACTATTTATATATATAAAAAACTTCAAATTATTTGAGTTTTGGACCTGTTCTTTACTCCTATCGGAAAAATGTATTACTAGCTAATTTCCTGTCACTACTAAAAAATATCATACCTTGGGCTCTGCTACAGTTTTATTTAAGAGAACGTATTCTCTTATTAAAAAAGGATATAATTAGTGGTTCTTCTTGATGGAAAACTAATTCAAATGTGGTTGCTGCAATATTTACGGCTGGACAAACCTTTGTTGCCGCCCGATGACAATGCCAATTTCTCTTTCTTTGTTTATGCTTGGTCGTCAATTGGATTGGATTTAACGTCCTCGTTACGGTAAATCACTTTATTTTTATTATCTTTTTCGTTTATATTTAGTTTGCCTTTTCAAACCCGTTTTCAATACTTGCTTTTATAATGTAACCTCCAAAATTAATACCAGGTACCCTTCTTGAAGAAGCTTTCTATTGTTTTTTTTGGACCTGGAGAACCGTGGCTTTCTTTAGCAACTGATTTTCAAAAAAGCCCTGTTTCTCGAGCGTCATTGAGTATTTATAACCCCCGGGAAACAATTGAAAAAATTCTAGAAAATTATGTCTATTTTGGCTTGACGTTTTTTTCATTTGTCACCTTCAAAATATTTAAAATATGAAATTTTCACTTTGGATAAATTTTTTCTTTTTTATGAATTTACCTGAGCTAACGAGACCTTTTGTATTAATTGGGAAAATTTAATGCCCTTTTGAATAAGCTAGGTTAATGGTTATTTTATTTTTCCCTTATTTTTATTTATTCTTCATTCAGCATGTAAAAATGCATATAAAAAATTTTCATATTTTTTTCTTTTGAATAAGTTTTCCACTTTTAAGACTTAAAACTATAAAAAATACCTACACCCTAATTATTCTACATTTATTAAACCTAATTCCTACTCTTAATTTGCTAAATTCGTTCATAAATTTCTATTTTATTGTCCTCGTTTTTAAATATGTTCACTTTAATTTATATTTTTACTTTAGTGTTTCTCTACATAACTTTATAAAATCGGAAAGGGGTTGTTTTCCTTTCTTTTCCTACCTAGTTTATTTAGTTTTGATTTTCCACTCATTTAATATTTCAAAAATTTTTCCCACTGTCTGTCTTTTCACTGTTTTTAAAAACGGGTTTTTCACTCTTTGTTTATTTATTTCGATCATTTAAACACTTATTATATTTAGCCTACGTCTAATTCTATCTAATTATAACTATCTTACACTAAAATCTAGCAATAGTATAAAAATTGATCATTTTTTTGCTTTACTCGCATTATGGCTATCTTGGTATGTCGTTTTTGTATATAATTAAACCTCTCTGTATGTTTTGATATTTTTTCATTATAATATGTTACTTTAGATAGTATTACACCCTTTTTTTATATTTTGGGCTTCCTTGCCGTCTTTGGACCTAAAATTTAGTCAAGGTCATTGACCTCCGTTACTCTTCGAGACCAATTTGCTGTTTTTTAATATCTTATTGTTTCATGGTGTTTAACGTGACTAATTTTATTATTTATACTCTTGTTATGTTTGGCTTGGTTTTGACTATTTTCTTTACATTTTGACCTATTTTAACCCCTAAATTTATGCATTTTCTAATTCTCCCTTTGTTGTGCCTTTGATTCGAAAATTCTTAATGAAAATTTATTGATATTTTTATATTTATACAATATATATATTTTATAAACGGATAGATGAATGTGAAATGTTTTTATTCGGGGGCATATTTGTAAACAGGAGACGTCCCTTCGTAAATTCGGCCGCAGATGCGTCTGATATTTACTGGAGGAAGTGTAACATAGGAATTTTTTTTTTTTATTTTTGAAGGGGGTCAGTTGTCGATGATATGTCGACTTTTTCACGGTTTTAGCTTTGAATGTAAGATAAAAAATGCGTGAATTACCAAATAATTACGAATATAAAAGTGCCAAAGAAAATAACCACGAAAAGACGATGAAAGTGTTGGATTAAGCTGTAAGAGTGATATAATCTTAGAAGAGTCAAAATTATTGAAATCTGGACTAAATGTTGAGGGGTAGCAATGATAGTGAAGAAAAGTGGAGGGGCACTACAATTTTTTTATGAAAATTATTGATGAAGACCTTGAAAATTTTTTTCCAGCTGTGGAAGCCTATTTAAATAATATAAAAAAAAATGCTTGTTCCAAAAATTCTTTTTTGTCTGGTCCTCACACAACTTTCAAATATAGGGAGCTGCCAGAAAAAGTAGCTCCGGTGTTAAATTCTTTAGGGAAAAATATACCAGTACACCAACATCGGTATTAAAAAGAGACAAAAGCACCTCATTCATTACAAGTTAATTTAAAAATATATATATATATATATATATATATATATATATATATATATATATATATATATATATATATATATATATATATATATATATATATATATATATATATATATATATATATATATATATATATATATATATATTTTACAATAGGCGCAAATAAATTTAAAATGTTAATAATAATATTAAGCAATAAAGTCGATTATATTTAGAAATTATGTACGTGATATTTTATATTCAATTTAGTGAGACATTATGGTTGTTTTACTCTTGCGTACATACATTCCTGTTTGCAATAAATGTAGGTTTATATTGCTCAATAAAATAGATTTTAACCACCCCTCTAATTTTTTTTACTAAATTGAAGATACCAATAAAATATTTTTTTTTACAAATCAAGAAAATGTTATACAGGGCATCTTAAAAACGTATAGCAAATCAATGTCTGTGTTATTTTATTGGAACATTCCTGTATATGTATCAAAAATAAAGAGCCCTTAAGACCTTTATTCAGTAAATAACAGATGCTTAAGGAAAAAATCCATCTCACTCATCTGCTATATCCGCTTTATTCCGCACATTTTTGCTACTCTCACGTGTCTGCGAAGCTGTTTTGCGCGACTCGTCAGCTATATCCCCCTTTACTTCGGTTGCGTCTTTTGGCGGACGCGTCTTCTGCTTACAAATATGCACCCCGGGAAGGGGGGATACTAAAACTTAAAAATTACAAATCTGTCTGCCATGATATTCATAGGAAAACTATTTATCATTGTATTGATTATGTGCGGCACGTGACATTTCCGACAGCCAAATGTCATTTCATCGTTCCTGGATCAACAACAATGGCCATTTTTTTGCTTCCACATTTTACAACTAAGCACTAAGTTATTTATTACAATTTAAAAGCCTTTTTTACCACAAGGATTAAATGGTTTTTAACACGTTTGACACAAAACACGGAAAAAAAGGTTTGTTGTTGATCCACGAACTATAACCTCTCACCTCTGGTGACGTCACGCGCACATGCTCCATTTGTCATTTTTTGTTTAATTCACACCTCTTACTCTAAGCCAAAAGGATGATTTTATTTTAATCATAGCAACCTTTAAATTCTTTAGACATTTTTCTCCTCTTGCCAAAGAAAGGCCAACAAAATTAATAAGTGGATTTTTTACCAGCCCCCCGCGTCCTTGAATTATTGCCCAAAAAATTTTTTCCCAAGTACTGAAAATAAAGGTAAAAATATTTTTTTAAAATGTGTGTTAAATTTCTATTGATTTGTTAAAACGTATTCATTTAAATTTTATTTCATTGCGGTAAAATATTAAAGTGTGTTATATACCTTAAACATATTATTTTTAATGAATACCTTAATGAAGGCAAGGTTGAATTTGCATTTACAAAATTATAGGTTTTACATTATATTGCGCATTTGTTTTACAGTTTCTTTTTTAAACAGCATTTTATTCCAACATACTTCGTATATCGGGCTTTATACCACGAACCTAATGACGAAAACAGTTGAGCATTGAGTCCAAAAAGTTTTAAAAAGTACCCTAAATAGTTTTGCTTTAAAAGCCAATATTAGTCCGGGTAAATCTGTAATTCATCTTTAAATGATTTTGAAAGTACATGAATCGAGATGAAACCTTTTGCATTTTCCTTGAAAAACAGATCAACTACAAAGTGTCGGAAAAGGATATTGGATATTACGAAAGGGGGTGTTTTGTACCCCATTTTTTTACACCCTACATCTCTAAAAACTACATTTCGCTAAAAAAAGCTTTTTCTCATTTTTAATGGTATATATAAGTTTTTTGGGCCACTGAATTCCAATTCAAATTACATTTGAGGGCTAAGAAGGGCTAAATTCACCCTTTTTTACCCCCTACACCTAAACATACATTTTGCAAAAAAAAAGTTTTTCCCCGTTTTTAGCGATAAATATAGGTTTCTTAAGTCACTGAATTCGAATATGATATTAAAAATTACATGTGCGGGCTTAGAAAGGCTAAATTCACCCTTTTTTTACACCCCATACTCCTAAAACATACACATAGGTTTTTTGGGTCACTGAATTCGAATACGATAATAAAAAATAAATTTGAGGGCTTGAAGGGCTGAATACACCTTTTTTCACCCCACACCCCTAAAAAAATACTTTTCGCGAAAAAAAGTGTTTTCCCGTTTTAATGATAATATAGGTTTTTTGGGTTTGAATTCAAATGTGATATTTAAAAACATTTAAGGGCTTAAAAGCACTGAATACACCCTTTTTGAACACCCTACACCCCTAAAAATTCATTTTTTCTAAAAAACCCATTTTTTAAAAGTACATATAGGTTCTTTGGGCCACTGAATTCATATATAATATCAAAAATTACATTGGAGGGCTTAAAAGGGTTAAATTCCCTTTTTTACCCTACCCCTACAACATACATTTCTTAAAAAAATTTTCCCCTTTTAATGGTAATGGTTTTTTAGGCCACTGAATTTAAATCTAATACCAAGAATAATAAAGAGGGGTTAGTTTTGGTAGTGTTTTGGGTAGTTTACCACTATTTTATCTTCTTTTACCCTCTAGACATTTTTTCTAAAATTACTGTTTTTTTTTCTTAATTTGAGGGGGATGTAGGTTTTTTGGTTATAGGTATCGTAAAAATGAAAAAATTTTTTTTTTTGGAAAATATTTTTAGGGGTGTGGGTGTAAAAAATGGGGAAAAAACACCCCTCTCGTAGTATCAATATTCCTTTCTGACATTTTGTAGTTGATCTGTTTCTAAAGAAATCAAAAAGGGTTTTATCTCAATTCGTAGGGAGACCGGGGCTGGTTGTTACAGGGATAGGTAGTTACAGCCAATGGGGCCGAATGGAAAGAAAAGTTGCTAGAAAAGAAAAAGATCACGCCAACATCGCCCTCCGCCGCGCGACTTACGACCCTGACATTGGTGTGTAAGGAACGTGCACACAGTTGTAAACAACGCAGGTTAGTAGTAACTTTTTTTTTTTTTTAGTAATATTGGTCCAAAAACGATTGCTTGTAGAAGTTAAAATGTGTTTTTGTGAAATCTACCCTAATGCTTTCTCTTTGCAATAAATGCGTTCATAGACTTCATTCATTATCAATTTTCGCTAAACTTAAAAGGTTATGATGCTGTTAGAAAATGTGAGAGCTCCATTTATACTAATCCAGTTGTTGGATCTGCAAGATTTTATTCACAATGAACCTTCTTTTTCCCCTATCCAAAAACTGCTTTTAGAACTAACAAGATAATACGGAGAATGCAAAAAAGGCTATTTTACAAATACGCCATGAAAAATAATTTGGCACTGAACAAAGTAAGAAAAGGTTAATATATCTAAAAACAAAAAGTAACTAAAAATGAAAAGATGGCCAAGAATAATGGAAGAAAAAGAGAAATAAAGCATAAAAGATTTCTGTAAAGAAGGTTTACGGACTCGATTGAAGAAAGTGTAAAAATGACTATTTTTGTCTGATGTGTTACGAACCATTTGACCAGTATCGAGGTGGTGAGGAATGACTACAATGTATAGTACGTAAGAAATGGTCATATGTGAAATGTGCTAAAAGGAAATGTTCTGTCCTATACTTGTTTGAACTGCGAGAGTGACTGTTTGACTGTAGTAACTGAACGACATTATTTTCTTTAGAGTCTGATTATTTCTTATTTTAATTTAAGCGCAAAGATACTAAGCTGATTGATTTTTTTTTTGTTTAAGAAAAGTTTAATTTTTTTGTAAACACAAAAGATGCAAAGCAGATTATTTTTTTGTTTTTTTAAGAGAAGTACTTAATAATTATTAAATAAAACTGTGATAAATGTGCTTTTTTTTTTAATGTAACATTTTACCCCTTGTGTTGTAACAATCAGCCCCTGACGTGAGGTTGAAATGACACGCCTCTTTCTTAAATTTTTTAATGATTCCAATTCTTATAGTCTGTTATATAAAATTATTTTAAATTTTAATCTTATAGTTATAATTAAAGGAACCTACAATTAAGTAATATAATCGCTAACATAAAAAATTGTGCCATTTTGAAAAAAATGTCACAACCAGCCCCGTCTCCCCTACTCCCAAAATAATTTCTAGGCTTAAAGTGTTTTTTAACAGATTTACCTGTTTATATACTTCTTATCAGGAGCAAACGATTAAAATCTTCATCGTTTTTAATACAGAGCACCCACACACCAGTATTTAAAGAAAGTCCCTTTTTTATTGATTGCTCTGATAAAGCAAGTTAAAAGTCTTCACCACGGTTTTTAATAATTATCGCAGTGTAAGATCAATATCTTGAGTATATTTTTATAAGTCTTTTTAAACCATTGTAGCATTCAGTCAAAGCTGCAGCACCGTTAGAGTAAAATAAATGACAATACGATATTTACGATCTTCCCATTTAAAATATTTCTTTACAACACAAAATATATCTGTAACTTTAACTTAAGTTTATGCAAAATAGGTGAAAATCATGCTTACCTAAAAATATCTCGAAGGCATTTTAATTGGAAGTTAACAAAAAAGCTCAGCTTTAAAAAGGAGTAAGCTTTTTAGGACAAGTAACAATAACAATGCATAATCACTGTTTCCTAAAGGCAACATACCTAAATGTAAAATTTTTTTATATAAAATATGCCATTTTACATGCACAAAATATAGATTTGTGGACCTTTTCCCGAACAAAATATTACAAAAAAAAATATTTTCCCCAGTTTTATTTTGAACAACACAAAGTTTGCAATTTAAAACGCTATTATTTTAAAGGTAATTGTGTAGAATCTCGCTACTTTTTTAAGATGTAAAATCAACATGATTATTTTTCTGAGTTGTCAAATATTTCTATTCTTAAAGTTTATCAATATACTTCTGTAGTTTCCATCTTGACAACGGTGGGATTTTCCACCAAACGTAGTTTAATATTTGTATTTTTTGGGGGTTTTCTTTTTTGTTGCAGGCGATCTGCAAGTTCATAGGGGTCAATAGGGCTGAACAAGGTCAGCTCGTTTCCCCGGGAGGGAGGTAGGGTAGGTTTAAAGTGAGTGGATATAACACCCTTCCACCGCGACCGATCGGTCTTTGTGGCTCACACCTTTTATATTTCTCCCACCAGGTCCAGACTCCTAATGAATCTGATGATCCTTTGGGAGAGATCTTCACCTCCCCCGGGAACAAGGTGTCATTGCCGAGGATTGCGAATCTTAGTCGTGCCATTGCTGAACACGAACACAGTATGTGTTCTGCCGATTCATCCCCTCCATGCACATGCGGCATTCGGCGTCTTCCGCTAGGCCGATCTTGTGCATGTGGTATTTATTCTGCAGTGTCCCGTGTACAGTCCCACTAGAGTTTAAAGGTGTACCCTTCATTTCTCCAGTAGTTTGACAGTCCATTGTTGGTTCGGTGAGCTTATGAAGGCCTTCAGTGTCTGAGACCTGGAAGTCCCCAACCGAAGATTTTCTCTTTGTTCCAAGCTGATATGAACTGCTTGGCCGTTACATAAGATATACCGATGACCGGTTCCGGCCTTGTGAATTTGTCTCCGCCCCTTTTGGTAAAGAGGTCTGCGGCCGGTGTCCAGGTATCCCAGTAGTGTAACCTTTTGTTTTGACCCAGTTTGGTCAGCGCATCCTTGCAATTCAATCGGTTTTCGAATTGCCCCGGGTCGATTCAAGAGCCTTAAGAGCTGCTTGACTATCGGAGTTTTTAATTGTCTTACCTGACCCTTATAGAGTCTGTATGTACCTTCCTCTCTCCCCCAGGTAGATATGCGGGAAGCAGTCCTAGGAGGGCTTTCATGTCCGCCGTTGGTGTCGGCGCGCGCCCTGATCATTAGGGGAGGCCTGTCTCTGTAGGCTAGATAGCTTTGCTTGGATCAGCCGCTGCTGCCCCTTGCACCACCATGCCCAGAGCCATACGTGATCATTGGTCTTATGACTGTCACGTATAGCCAGTACATCTGTTTTGGTTGCATGCCCCAGGGTCGCCTTACGGATGACTTTTTCTAGATGCGAATTCCAGCTAAGAGTGCTATCTAGGATCAACCCCAGGTATTTAGCTTCTTTAGCAAATGGTATTGTTTCACCTTGCAGAGTTGGTGGTCTCAAATTAACCAGGTTTCTTTCGGGTGAAGGGGACAATAACCATTTTTGAGGGTTTATTGTCATTTTTTCCTTTGATACCAGCTTTGTGTGTGTTTAGTATTTTGAAGCATGTTCGAAATCATCTCTTCAGAGTTTCCTTTAATTAGGATGACTAGATCATCTGCATATGCCTGCAGATCGATCTCCCAGAGGAAGAGTATGGCCAGCAGGTCATCCAACAGGAGCGACCACAGCAAGGGGATAGAACCCCTCCCTGCGGACATACCCCGGGACCTAGAACCAAGAGGTCCCATTTTCCAAAAAGTAGTAAGGCAAGTATCCCAAACAAAACAAACTGAAATATGAATCCGCCACAAAACTATAAAAAATATTTAAAAAATAGAATACCTAAAAAAATCATAAATGCTCATGTTTTTGATTTAAAAAAAAAAAAGAAATTGAATTATCAAAAATGTATATTTTATTTATTTTTTATTATTTGTCTTTACAATATAAAACAAATCACTAGAAATTGCTAAACTTAAATGGATGCATTTTATTGAGCAAAAACTTAAAAATGCCCAGTTTTTAAAAAATTTAAACAAAAATTAACACCGATTTTTTTAAATTTTTCTTAAAAAATTCGTAAATCCGTCGTAAAATGGAACAAAATGTAAAAAAAACGTCAATATCTCTATTTTTTGTTTTTTTATGGCCAAAAATTGGAGCCCCACTAATGCACAATTACCATTTTAAATTTTATTTCAACTTTATGGTAAAATTTCTTCATTTGAAATAGCCATTCATTTTAAAGGGACGAAAGGTGCTGAAACGATTTATTTGAACAAAATTTTATTTTGAACCTACAGTTTTTTTCAAAAAATACGTAAGCAGCAGTACTTGTTTTCCGGGTGAAAAGACACCAAAAAACGATTTTCATTTCGATCATACAAAAGTGTGTTTTTTAAATCAGATTCCCGAGTTTTATTGAAGTGAAAAGTTGAAAATTATAAGAAAACACCATTTATTTTCTATATGTGAAAAAGTCAAAAATGTTTTTATATTTTTGACTTTTTAACAATTTTTTAGTGAAATAGCATTTGGTGTGACCCATTGTAGGGGTTAAGTTCTCGAAATAACCGCTAGATAGTGCTGAGTCTGTTTAACAACCAATTTTTTAAGTTTTCTGTTTTTGGAGCAACATTGGATGTGACACAAGAGGTTTGTCGTAATTTTAAATAAAAGTATTAATTTATATTTAATTTTTTTTTCAGTACCAAACAAAAAATGTAAACCTAAATAAGATTTTACATAAATTTATACCATGACTTCTAATCATAAAAGGTACACAATATGTGGTGGTTTATTGTTGTTGTGTAAGTTTCACACAGTCAATAAGTCATTTGTATATTTACCATCATTTTAGACAGACAATATTTTTTGATCATAGGTAGTACAATCTATCACTACCGTGGTATTATCTATATTCGTGGAAAAAAAATTTATGCTAGAGTTAAATACCTCGACTAGCAAACTTAGTTAAAAAAAAAACAATTTTATTTACTAAAGTCGAATTTTAATAATCGTAAAAAGAGCGACTTAACTTACTGCCTAATATACAATATGAATATCAAAAATTAAGTGAATACAAAGGGCTTAAAAATTACTTATAATGTAAACATACCATCTTAATAACTTGTTGATAAGGGTATACTTTGGTCATATAACTCTAGTTTTTCTCTTCAATGCTTGTAATAATTTTAACTTTTCAAAGGTCTTAGTAAACAATGCAATATTTATTTTTAGAAATCGTTTATTTATAAGTAGTATTAACCTATACCATAATTAGCCCATATTAATGCATTATTTTCTAGTAATAAACAATTATATTATAGGCAACTAAAAATATACAAATTAAAACACTGACGGCCGAGTGATGATCGCGTTGTTAAATTTAGCAATGGACTTAGCAATTGTTAAAAGTTAACAAGGGTTTAAATGTTTAACAAAATGTCAAATTTGACAGGTTGCCCACTAAAATCATTGAATAACACTGACAATGACGTTTTGTTAAATATTCTAAACCGTTGTTAACTTTTAACAATTGCTAAGTTAAGAACGGTTTAGAATGTTTAACAAAATGTCAGATTTTGACAGGTTGCCTACTAAAATCATTGAACAACACTGACAATGACGTTTTGTTAAACATTCTAAACCGTTGCTAACTTTTAACAATTGCTAAGTCCATTGCTAAATTTAACAACGCCATCATCACTCGGCCGTGAGAACAGTTATTATTTTTGTCACCCAGAAAACAGTTAGTAAAGCACCTGTCAGATTGGTTGTCAATCAATCCCGAAAAAGGTTTAAGAAAAATATTGATTTTCACAATTTAATAACAAAACGATGACCGAAAAAATATTGTAATTAACTCGGGCAATAATTGGCGATTAAACATCACAACCCGGTAATTGTCTCGAAAGTTGCGGCAACACCGATTTTGACCAATTTTGATTCGATCACGAATCTGAAAAAAAATTTAATTGGAAACGTTTTGTTTCGAAATATCTACATGCAACTTAAAAATCACTCCACCCTTATTTTCACTGTATTCCCCTTCTTTTTGCACAAAATTCTTATTTTTTTGCTAAATTGTCACATAATATTTAATAAACACAAACACTCTTTTGTTTTTATATTTATTTTCCTTTTTTTCTATTTAAAAAAAATGTATTAATGAAATATAGAAACAAGTTTTTAAAAGGTTTTTGTAAAATATTGCGGGCCAGTGTTAAAATCAAGAATTGTGTGCAAAAAGGAAGAGGTATACAATAAAAATGGGGTTACTTTGATTTAAGTTTGATGATGGATATACTGAAAACTGTTTTCGACTAAAAATTCTTTTAGATTTCTGATCAGCGCCTCATAAAACCCCCGTATTCCAAAATTCCTCAAAATCAGCGTTGCCGCAACTTTCTAGACAATTACCCCCAACCCTTAATGCCTTTGCTAAGCTCATGCGTCTAATGGCCTCGGTCATTAATCGCCCTTATTACCACCCTTGTTCGTTAAATAGCTATTAGCTTTGTTCGCGGGTTCAATTCCGAACCGGTTCAAGGACTATTCGCATGCGTAATATAAAAACGGTCGTTCGCGGTAACACAATTCTGAATTTTTAGTAACAGTTCAGCTTTCGCGGATAACATCGGATTGGTTCGTTACTGATTCCGAATCGGTTCTTGTAGTCCCCGAATTTTTGATGGGAGTAAAAGTTCGGTTCTGCTGTTCATGCGCAATATCAACATTCTCATCATCTGTTTGCTATTTGTTATGTCTGAGGTGAACCTTGAGAATTTTGCCCTTCTTAGTTTAGCTTAATACCTACTTAATTCAATTGGAAGTGTAGAATTGATCCATACAAACCTGTTACTTAAAGTTCTTAATTTTCCTTGATTCTTAGTTTAGTGTATCTTGATTGGGAAGTATAAAGCAGTAATATAGTTGTTTATAAATCGATAGAAATAGTAAGTTTATTTATTTTTTTTAACAATTATTTATTTATCTGCTAAATTATATTTAGATATATATTTTCTTCCATTAATCATGTCCGACCACTTGTCCTCTAGCAATGAGGATATGGAAGAGTTATTAGAACTTACTGAACAAACTTGGTAAAGTCAGGTTAAGTTAAACAGTCAGCTGTTGCAGAAATTCGATTGAAATCCGCGCCGTTCGCGGTAAATAAAAATCCGGAACTGGTATATAATTAGACATGCGCCTTAAGACAATCCTGAACGGTTCAATTCTAGTTCGGAATCGGGTCTTAGCGTGACCCGCGAACAAAGCTATTATTCATTTTTCTTTACATTTGGCTCCATACTAAAATTATTTAATTTGATGTTCCCAGTCGCATTGACCTTGAAGCTCATCAGTACGATAACCGATAACATTCATTATGTTACTACTGAGTTTATTATTGAATCTGTTAGTAGTTATCTGTATAAAATCGTACATGCCAGTAAAATAAGTGACATGCTATTAAAAAGTATATTTTTCCTCATTTTTACGTTAACATGTGTAAATGGCGCGAAAATTTTGGGTATTTTTCCTATGCCGGGCATAAGTCATTACATTTTAGCTTCCAAACTAATGAAAGGTTTAACAGAGGCAGGTCATGACGTTACAATGATAAGTCCCTATGATCTTAAGGACCGACCGAGAAATGGAAAATACACAGAGGTAATTTTGGATGGGTTCAAAGAGGAATTTCAAGGTATGTTCAATTTAGCCGTCGACTACCTAACCTGTTACCCTAACTTTCTAACCTGTAAAAAAGTCTGGTAATTGTTTACATGTGTGGTTTCACTTTTTTAGGATGTAATATAAGCTTGATTAAGTTTTTTTGTTAAATATTTTTATTCTTTATTAAAAATTTAAAAAATCAAAAAGGTCAATTTTTTTATTAAAAAAAATATATCTTCAGTATAAGTCCAAAAAGTGATATTTTATTTATTTAATTATTTGTTTTTTCTACTTTACACGTAGAATATGTGTAAACTTAAATGGATGAATTTTATTGACGATTTTTGTTGAAGCCAAATTTTTTGTTAACATTTAAATTGTCAAAACTAAATTAATTCATTTTTTGAATGGTCAATATCACGAAGTCGCCAAAAAATAGAATATTTTGAAAAAAAAAATCGAAGATATGTTGATTTAATGAATTTTTATGGTCGAAAATAGGTGGAGCCACGATTCTAAACAATTACCAAAAGACTTTTTTGAGGTAGAAGGGGGATAACAGAAACATTTGAGTCTACCACATCCTTTGAAAACTTAATAATGTAAAAAGACATTTTTCCATTATTAAGTGGCGGAAAACAAATTATGACATATAGCCCAGAAAACGAACCATTTTGCCTAGCAATTTTTTCAAAATGCATAGAATGATCAAAGTCTATATCATGCCGAAGGCCGCCTTTACCTTGGGGGTGGTTGCCAAACCATCCCGGGAGTGTAAATTTTTATATATATTTTGACCACAATAATATCTAAAAAAATTATTTCTAGGCAAAAAATGTTCTATGCATTTTTTTTGCAAAATGCATAGTTTTCGACTTATTCTCGATCGAAAGTCGTACTTTGTGTCGATAAAATCAATGTTTTTAATCGTGTTTTTGCAAATTACTCGATAAGTATGCATTTTATCAAAAAAACTGTACATACCAAAATTGTAGCTTTAACAAAAACGAACAAAATGGTTCTTTTGCAATTGCTGTAGTACCAATACAAACCAAGTTGTGGTTTGTTAAAGAATAGCTGTTATTCATCAAACACAAAATTTTAAAGTTTCAAAGGCAAATAACGCAAAATCTACGTATTTTTCGAGGAAAACTAATAATAACTTTTTAAAGCATTTGCAAAGATTTTCCTTTTTTCATAAAAAAGGTATGTATCATAAAAGTTAAGTGAGTTACGAGTAAAATAAGGTTAGACAAATTTTTTTGAGCGCAAAAATCTTCGAAAACAACCAACCAACAAGATGAGTCGTGGCCCCCTTTTTTAATTTTTTTTCTCATAAATATATTCTAAATTTTGAACCGATTTAAATTGCATAATTTTAAAAAAATGGAGCTGCAAATGAAAATATAATTCCAGAATTTTAATAACAAATGACCTTTTCTTGAAAACAACTCGAAAACTAAAGAAAATACATCAAAATTACCAAGGTATGAAATTGTAGCTAATATATTTTTTTAATTTACTGTGTGACGGAAATTAAGTGAGATATAAACGTTTAAAACGTGTGTGTATTAGGGTGACCGCAAAAAAATCGATGTCAGAATTTTGTTCGTCTGGACCCCACAAAACGATTCCCCTTTCCAGATATTGAGATAGCCGAAATTTGAGCTCGATTAAACGACGTTAACCCGTGCCGCTCGTCGCTCAAAGTTTGAAAAAATCCCAATTTTTGGCCAAAAAGCTGACATAATAAGCCATAACTCAAGAACGGTAACTAATAAAAACACGCTTAATATCTCAAAAGATAGCTAATATTGTTCTTTAAAATTTATATTCTATACATAATTGTTGATATTTTAAGTCAAACGGAGTTACAACAGCCTTTGACCCCAAAAACGTAACCAGGTACCAGTAGGAGCTCGTTTGGGAGTATTCTGAGAATTTTACGGGTTTTTACATTATGTGTCTCGGATTTAACATTTTCTTTGTTAAAAAGTATTTTGGAACTCAATTTTCAAACATAAAGAACCTTTTGTTCAAATTTAATCTTTTATTATATGGGCATTACCTGACTAGTTTACCAAAGAAAGACCCGTTTGACAGGTAAAAAGGAGGGTAAATCTAATTTCTATTTTAGGGATGGTGATTTTACTTCAGCGTACAACCGACCTTTCATTTATTCAGTTTAGTTTCTAAAGTGCCTTTGAGCTGGTTAGATCGAACAATTATCTAGTGAAGATATTTTAACGTTTTTTTGTTTTTTTTTTTAATTTTCCAAGTGTGTGTTATTGTTTTTATAACTATTATAGTATTATTTTAAAAGACATTTGAAAACATTTTATTGAAATTAAAGTTTGTAATATATTTTAACTGTTATTTACCTATTAAACTCTGGAATGGCATCCACATCAGGTGTACAAAGCCGGACCAAGGATAAAATATTTCTTGTGGGCTATCCCTAAAATCGTCAAGTTTTGTGTGCTTTATTTTATAATTTACGTACTGTGAAATTAACTGTAAGAGAATCAGCAAAACTTGCCATACGAGAAGTGTTCATTTTTTGGGAGAAAGCTCGAATTCCGACTAAACATGAGCAAGATGCAATTACTAAGCTAGAAAAACTTCACGCCGAGTGGAGAACTCTTCAAAAAGATCGGAAGAAAACATCGGAAGCGGTTAAGAACAAATTTAAACAGTTTGTTGAAAAGTTGGACGATCTCTTTGATATTGCTCAACAAGATGCCTTGGCTCTGATGAAATCGGAAGAAGATAAGGCGTTTCTCGTAAAACAGAGGCAGAAGGGCCGCCCAGGTTCCATGACTGGAGTGGATCTCAAGTTGTCTCGAGCTGAAGAAATCAAGGCGCAAAAGGAACTTGCAAAAATGAACCGACAAATCCAAGAAAGAACTTTTGATATTGGTGAGTTTTTTTTATTAATAATATTCTAAAAATAGATAAATAATAGATTATAGATATTTTTTAAATAATACTTATTAATAATTAGAAGTAGGTAATTTAGTACCTATGTATTATTACTCTTCTGCTAAAACGACAAGTTTTTATATTTTTTTCTCTTCTTTTGTTGCTTCTTAGAGACGGATGATGAAGACGAGTTCGAAGAAGAAGAAGAAAAAGAAGACACTGAAGAGGACAGCATCCACCAGGAACTTGAGAGCTTGGAGGAAATGGACATCCCTAAAGAAGCTGTAGAAGATCCAGGACCATCTGAGAGCAAGAGGATGAAAGTTTCATTTGCAAGGGGCGTTAAAGAGATTTTAAACATGAAACTGTCGATTTTGTTAGATCGATGTAAAGTATCCGACAGAAATGCCACGAGAATTTTAATAGCTACTCTAGAAGCACTAAACCTTGACCCTCTTGAGTACAAAGTATCGAAAACTTTATTACATTATAGAAGGCAAATGTTCAGAGAACAATATACTAAAAAAATTTTTGATAAAGTGAACATACCTGAAAAAGAGCCCGTGGTTGTCCATTGGGACGGTAAACTTTTACCGGTTATTTTAAAAAATGAGCAATGTGAGCGAATAGCTATTGCTATTTCATATGGCGAAAAGGAACAGCTGCTGGGAGTTCCTGTAACAGCAAACAGCTCTGGAGAGGAGCAAGCCGTAGCCGTATATGAATGTCTACATGAATGGGGTCTTCCCAACACCGTCAAGGCGATGTGCTTCGACACGACAGCATCCAACACGGGAAGACTCAAAGGAGCATGCGTCATATTGGAGAAAATGTTAGGAAGAGAATTGTTATACCTAGCTTGCCGTCACCATATCTTGGAAATTCTGTTAAGAGGCGTATTCGACACAAAAATGGGATCAACCACTGGACCTCATCCAGACATTTTTAAGAGATTCCTTACTGCGTGGCCCAAGATGGACAAAGGAAAATACGACACAGGTATCAGTGACAATCTAATACAAAAGCAGCTAACTCCAGAAGTAATTGCAAATGTTACTGCTGAATTCAAGACCAAATTAACTGAGAGCCACCCCAGAGATGACTACAAGGAGCTATTGCAGTTGGTTCTCGTATTTGTTGGATCACTAGACGGCAATGTTGTGGGTTTTAGAACTCCAGGAGCCATTCATCACGCTAGGTGGATGGCAAAGGCTATTTACTGCTTAAAAATATTCATTTTTCGTCGTCAATTTAAGATGTCTAAAGAAGAAGAAAGTTCTGTGCGTGCTATTTCTGTTTTCCTAGTTAAAATTTATTGTCAAGCTTGGTTTAGTGCTCCAAAAGCTTATCTTGCACCAAAGCAAGATTTAGGTATTTTGCATAGTCTGTTAGACTATAAAGAATGTGACAACGACATTGCAGAAATAGCTCTGACCAAATTTTCGAATCATTTGTGGTATTTGAATGCAGAGTTGGTGGGATTATCGTTTTTTGATCCCACCATTACAGACGATGAAAAGTTGTTAATGGCTAACAAATTGCTCAGTAGCACAGATGAACCATCAGAGCACGCTAGGGTTGTAAATCCAAAAGTTAGTAAAGAAAAATTAAAAGAGGTAGTTGATGGAGGATTGGTAAATTTACTTACCAAAGAAACGTTTACCTTCTTTGACCGATTTAATATAAAAACAGATTTCCTAAGACAACATCCAAACACCTGGCCTCAAAATAATGACTTCCAAGAAGGATTAAAAATTGTCAAAACATTAAAAGTAGTTAATGATATGGCTGAGCGTGGTGTAAAATTAATAACCGACTTTAACAACCTTCTTACAAAAGATGAAGAACAAAAGCAATATGTCCTGCAAGTTGTAAGTAAATGCCGAGCATTATATCCTGACGTTTCAAAAACTACTTTAACAAAAGCTCTAGAATAGATTAGATAACTATGTAAAATTATCAACTCATGTAGGTACTACGTCTGTATCTTTTCTGTGTCTGTTTTGTATGTATTATATACCTGATTTTTATATTTTAAAATAAAAAATGTCATTAGACTTATAAGTATTACTTGTTTTTTTTTATTATATATATACTTAAAACTCAAAAATATACCAAAAAAAAGCAAAATTTATCACTTAATAACAAAATATACGAAGTATGCTCCTAGTGGTACCAGGTCACGTTTTTGGGGCTAAAGGCTGTTGTAACTCGGTTTGACTTAAAATAACAACAATTATGTATAGAATATAAATTTTGAAGAACAAAATTAGCTTTCTTTTAAGATATTAAGCGTGTTTTTATTATTTACCATTCTGGAGTTATGGCTCCATATGTTAGCTCTTTGGCCAAAAATTTTAATTTTTTCAAACTTTGAGCGACGAGCGGCACGGGTTAACTTCGTTTAATCGAGCTAAAATTTCGGCTATCTCAATATATGGAAAGGGGAATCGTTTTGTAGGGTCCAGACGAACAAAATTCCGACATTTTTTTTCCCCATATATGAGATCCGGTCACTCTAGTGTGTATAGACGAGCACCACCTAGTTTCAGCCCTTAAAACTCACCCCTTTAACAAAGTAAAGGTTTTAAACAGTTTTAATATATAGGACCTTAGAGCTCTTGAAAAAACCAGCAAAATGTTTTTTAAAGAACTTTTTATTACAAAAACTAAAGGAGTTATGCTTAAAAAACAATTTTTTTGAGCATTCTTAAAGCGATTCGATGCATTTTTTAAAAAATCCGCGGTTTTGTATTATTTTTTGCATTGTAATATTGCAGGGGTGGGTTACAAAAATTACAAAATTAAATTATTAATACTTTTAAGCAGTAACATTTTTTAGTTACAACTCTGTGACAATATGGTAATTTTTTTAATCATAATTGGGGTTGATTTTTAAGGGTTGAAATATATTAAATAATGTTTCAAATAAATAAATACTTATTTTTTAATTTATATAAGCATAATTTTATGTAACTTAAGCTTTAATCTGAAAGTTTTAAAGGTTTTTGCAATAAGGGGTAGTTTTCATCCCTAAAAAATAAAAAGCCACCTTCAGCATAATGGAGATTTTAAAGAGAAGAGTTAGTAAAGCTTAATCCCAAATTTTCATGCAAAACACTGCGATAATATGTTATTTTTTAGGGTAAATATATTTTTTTTAAATCATAATAAGGGTTGGTTTTTAAGGGCTAAAATATTTCAAATAATGTTTCAAAGAAACAAAATACTACCTTTTCAACTTATTTGAGTCAAATTTTACTCAACCTAAGCTTTAATGTATAATTTTATAGGTTTTAGCAATAAAGAGTAGTTTACCCTTAAAAAATAAAGAGCCCCCGGCAGCATAATACAGATTTTAAAGAAGAGGGTAAGCTTAATCCCAGGTTTTGCACTTTTGTCAGCTTCGTTTTCTGGACTTATATACATTCTTCTACTTATTTGTGTTAGCTGTTTTGAGATTGTTGACGATATTGCCAAGTTTGGATTCCTAGATTACTTTAAAACTAGAGTCTCTCGTGGGAATTTTTTACTAGCCGTTGGCATTAAGCTGTTTTTTTTTAATTTATTTTTAAAATAAAGCGTAAACGAGTATTGGTTAGTTAAAGCTTCTTTATAAAGACAAACCAATTTATCTCTACAAATATTATATTACTTAAAACTTGGCAACGTTGCAATTTAATGTCATAATTTGATGTAAAAGTGGGGTTAAAAGCGATAAAATTTGCAACTTTAATAGTTATTTTTGTATCAAGGGCGTAAAATAGCACTTTTATGCTCTCTGCCAAAAGATGTTGCTAGAGCTATGCAAGGGCAACAATCTACTGAGAGTGTAAAATTGCTTTACGTCATATGTGCAAACAATATTTTTTGTACGACTGTCGCTCGATGCATTACGATATTAACATTATTAAAATAAACATATAAAATATTATTTTTATTTTAAACAGGATATAAAAAAATGCATTTTACTGTGTATAGCAAAAAGAACCAGTAAACAAAACACCAATAGATAATACCGTTTATTGAGCAGATTTAACTTCAGATTCTACAATAATTTATTTATTATTTAGTACCGAAAAAAATTATAGATTGTGATATTGTAAAGGCAAAGACAAGAATAAAAAATAATAAAAAACTGCATAATTAAGCCAAAATTATCCTAACCACAACTAACACACAATGAAAAATGCAATATGAAAACCTGTAATATCTTGTCTTCATCTCATTTTCTATCGTATCACTTGACCCCTCATCCCATTTAACATTTTAGGGGAAAAGGTAGCCTGTCCTGCGGTGTTAAAGTGACAGAATTAAAAATATTCACAAGATGTTACCCCTCGAAAAAAAAATTGACCGGTCTAAACGATGTTTTTAAAGATCGCCACTGTGTTTAATCGACGTTGTTTTTTTATTGGCCCACCCTGTATATCACTGTACTCATATTAACATGTTCTATTAAAATTTAAAAAATATAAGCATGTTGCCTTATTTAAACACCCAATGCTATGACCGTTTTAGGTCAAACCGGAAGTCCTTCGAAACAAATCGTCGGTCTTCTCACGTAACGACGTATCTACTTTTTCGTATGTTCAGTAGAGCGATTTTAAGTTTTTTTCAGATTTGTAATGCTTATATCTCTAAAGTTAGAAAACGGTTTGTTGCGATATTTTTTTACATAGAAGCGATAATTCTACTTCTATTAGTTATGTATTCAGAAGATTTGGTAAAATTTTACTTTACGGACACCACGCTGAATTTTTGCATACAGTGGTTTTTTGGGGCGCTGATCACAAATCTAAAATCAGTTTTTTCCGGCAACCTCTGGTTTTTAAGTTATTAGGCCTCAAAGTGGACTAACCTCAAAATGGACATTTTTCCAAAATTCCTCCTTCTTGAAACTGATTACCATCAAAATGGAACATACACTGATTGGGTACTTATTTATTAAACGAATATACTAAAATTTACAAAAGTTTATTGCATATTTTTAGTAAAAAACACCTCAAATAAATTCAGTTTTTTATATTTTGACAACTTAATTATAAATCAGGCAACCAGTTATACATCATAAATCTTCTTACAACGTACAGAAAAGTGGATTCATTTGAGATAATTTTTACTTAAAATAGACAATAAATTATTGTAAATTTTAGTATATTTGTTTTATATATAAGTGCCTAATCAGTGTATGTTCCCATTTGTTGGTAATCGTTTCAAGAGGGGGGATTTTGAGTTAAGTTCAATTGGAGGCCTCATAACTCAAAAACTAGAGGTTGCCGGAGAAAACTGATTTTAGATTCGTGATCAGCGCCCCAAAACCCCTGTATGCAAAAATTCATGAAAATCGGCGTGGTGTCCGTAAAGAAAATTTTACCGAAGATTTAAATAATTTATGCAAAGACAGATAAAAAATATTTTTTGGAGATACGCCATTACGTGTGTTCCAAAATTATTTTTACTTTAGATACGCCTATAAAAAAAAAATAAAAGTCAACAAATATTGGGCATATAAAAGTTTATTATTTTATAAAAATATCAAGTTTATTTAAAGAAAACATAAATAATGCAATGTAAAAGCAAATAATAATATTTTTTGGAGATACGTCTATGGTAAAAAAAATAAACGTCAAGAAATTTCTTTCCTGACCTGTCAATATTTTGCAATATTGTCAAGAATATTTAAAAAAAATACAATTTACACCATTTTTACTCTGTATTATGAGGAAGAGATATAAAAAATTGTTTTTTTTTTATCTTGGGACAGTCCACGAAGGCTGATGCCTAAGTACTAACGTACCGTGGGTGTCTTCAGTGTGGTGAGAGGGAGTTTGTTCACACGGGACTTAAATTTTTGGAGATTGGGAGGAGAAGGAAAAACTTCTGCGGGCAGCAGGTTCCATAGTCTTGATACTCTAGGGATGAAGGAACAAAGAAAGCGGGAAGTTCGGGGCCTCTCTAACTGAACTGTAAAAGGATGCATAAAAGTTGCACTACGTGTTGCTCTGTTGGGAGCTGCCAGAGAAGGCATTATACTGGCCAACTCCTCTGAGCAGAACCGCGAAAATACCTATAGAAAAGGACAGATCCCCTACAGCTCGACGGTGGGCAAGAAAGAGAAAGGCTTCCCTTCTTGCCCACCGTCAGCTGTAGGGATCTGTCCTTTCTATAGGTATTTTCACGGCTTCTGCTCACAGGAGTTGGCCATTATAATTCCTTCTCTGGCAGCTCCCAACAGAGCAACACGTAGTGTAACTTGAGCGTTGGATCATTAATAAGACGAACGGCTCTTCTTTGAATGGAGTCCAGAATGCTGAGTGTTGTAGGGGACGCCATTCCCCATACATGAGAACAATATTCTAAAGAGGGTCTGATTTGGGATACATACAGAGTGTACAAATTGGAAGAAGAGAAATATTTTCTGGCTCGGAAGAGAAATCCAATCTTTTTGAAGCTGCCGAAGCTATGGATAAAATGTGTTTGTGCCAGTTGAGGTTATTCTCAAAAGTAACGCCGGCAAGATTAAACCACTCTTTGTTCTGCAGAACTTGGCCGCTCATATGTAAGGAATGAGCATTTGCAGACTTTTTTCGCGACAGGGAACATGACTGTGTTTTCGAGGCATTAAACTGAACAAGATTTTTGGCGCCCCAATCCAAAATAAGTTTAAGGTCTTGTGAAAGAGATATCTGCATTGACCTGCGCTTGTTTTCGAAATCAGGATTACACGGTGGCTTAAGAAATTGAATACTAGAGTGGAGGGTACTATCGTCAGCAAAACTATGAATGGGATTGATTGTGGAAGAGAGAAGATCGTTAATGTGTAGAAGAAACAGCGTGGGTGCCAGCACTGAGCCCTGGGGCACCCCAGCATTAATTTGGTAGAAGCTGGAGGAATGACCATCTACACTAACTGATATACGTCGATTAGAAAGGAAACTGGAAAGCCAAGAGCAAAGCTTAGGTGGAAGACCGTAAGAAGGAAGTTTCTTAAGAAGCCCATCTTGCCAGACCTGATCGAAAGCTTTGGATATGTCAAGAGCAACGATCTGGGATTCACCAAGAAACTCAAGGGACTTGTTCCAGTTGAGACAAAGGAAAGAAGATCAGCTGTGGATCTACTGTGACGGAATCCATATTGTCTATCATGTAAGATCTTATGTTTTTCCAGATACTTTAAGATTTGGGAATTAATTAATTTTTCCATTACTTTGCAAACAACTGAAAGAAGAGATATAGGTCTATAGTTGGAAGGGAGACTTTTGGATCCTTTTTTGGGGACAGGTTGCACACGTGCAGCTTTCCAACTCTCCGGGAAAATGCCCGTGTCGTAAGAGATTCGAAAGAGGCCAGTTAAGATGGGTGCCAGCTCGGGAGCACATTTTTTTAAGACGATTGCTGGCCCAGACGATTTTTTGTATTAAGAGAAGAAAGAATACGCTTGATCTGTTTAACTTTAAAAATTATATCGGACATTTTATGAGAAACAGGGACAACTGTTGGAAGGGGAAGATTAGTAGGAGGATCAAGCGTAGAATTGGCAGCAAATTGTTTGGCAAATAGTTCGGCTTTTCCTTTGGAGGTAGAGACAATTCCATCTTCAGAGATTAGGTGGAAAAGAATTTGTGCAAAAGTTCTGACTAATATTTTTGGCAAAGGACCAGAAAGCTTTACTGCCATTTGAGCAAGAGAGAACTTTATCTTTATTCGATTGTTAAAATGGTCTTTTGCTTCTGAGATGGTCTGATTATACTGATTTCTCGCTTCGATGCTAGCCTGTCGATTTTCGGGACTGGGGTTTTGAAGAAACTTTTTGTGGGCTTGAATTTTTAAAAGTCTGGCTTTGACACAGGATTTAGAAAACCACGGTTTGTGATTTGAAGTTATGGGGTTCTTTTTAGTGTGGGGAATGTAGGTCTTAATGCCTAGTTGAATTGTTTCGGTAATTTGTTTACAAATTTCGGAAGGATCGAAAGTAGAAAAGCAGGTAGGCTCCCAAGGGTAGCTGGCAAAGAAATCTCTCAGACCATCCCAGTCCGCCGAATTGTAGTGCCAGACGGTTCTTGGTGGCATGCTTTCAGTTGCCTCAAAATGAGTGGAGCAAGATACGGTGACCAAACCATGGTCAGGGAGACCAAGGGGAGCAGTTACTGATGCTTGATAGAGTTCGGGGGTGGAAGTAAGAAAGAGATCTAGGGGGTTAGAATTATGGGTGGGAACCCTAGGAAAGTAGGTAGGTTCCATAATTAGTTTGATGAGCGAGTTGTTGATTGCGAAATTTTCTGCTGCTCTGCCTAGTGTATCAGTTTTTGTGGATCCTAGCCAATCCTTATTATGAACATTAAAATCCCCGAGAACGATTACTTCGGCCAATGGAAACTGGGAAATAATATTGTCGATCTTTATTGAAAGGAAATCAAAGAGCTCGTTTAGGAATTGTCGGACGGGGACCGGTATATACAGCAGATAAATTTGGTAGAAGATCTGAAAGAAAGTTTAAGCCAAAGAATATCAGGCCTACCCGATTCGAGGTTAGAAACCCTAACACAAGCCGTTGCGAACGTAAGCACAAACGCCGCCATGGGGTCGAAAAGATGAAATGAGTTCATAACCTGGGAAAAGGAGGTGGTTGGTTGCTGTTTTGGGACTTACTTGGGTTTCGGTGAGAAATAGTATGTGGGGTTTGGAGGATTGAAGATAATGGTGAACAGAGTTTACGTTGGAGTTGTGTTCTTCTTGTCGAACGACAGGTGGATTTCCCACAGTGCATAATGACAGTAGGTCTTCATATTTTTCTTTTTTTAGTTTATTGGGTCCGGAGTTTAACGGTAAAAGTTTATAGTCTATAAGTTTTAACGAGTAACGTTTTAATGTTATTGAGTTATAGTTACTTTTCGTATGACTTCTTTTAAAGAAAATTTTGTTAGGGAAATTTTTGTTTACTTTGAATACCATCACTTCAGTCCATTTCATTTTACTTCCTAAATCTGTTGTTTTTATGGTTAATACTCGTAGATCTTCAGAAAGTTTCTTAAAGTTAAAAAAATCATTCACCTGCAAAGGACACACATTATAAGGTTTCTTAGATCTGGCAAGACGAAAAACGGGATGCAGTTGGGATGGAATATAAATATTTCCCGAATGCTTGATGGCGGAACTAATCGCACTATGGGCAGAATCTCCTTCATTCTGCCCATGAAACGGTTCAAAGAATCGAAGGATAACCTCATTTATATTGCTCCAATTAACCACGGCATACAATAGCATACAAGCCATTAGGGAATTCTTGTTTGTCTTCTGCACCCATTGGAAAACAAACAAACTTCCTGTTTTGTAGTTTGGACATCATAATGTTGAAGAGTCTTGTATACTGCAGTGACCATTTCTCCCCTTTTACTAATGCCTTCATGCCACGTCCAGCAAAAACAGTCACGATCGGCAAGGTTGTAAAATGTAAGGTTGAATGTTGCAAGTCTGCTTTTGTAAAACAAAGCGGTTTCATTACAAGCAGGTACGTATACAACTTGTAAATCAAAACAAGCACATAATTTTTTCGCACTATTTTTCGTAGCTTCCTGCTTACATTCTTCTTTAATTTTCCTTACTTTCTTTTTCTCTATTACATGTTTTTCATATCTCTCTTGTAGCGTTGCTTTTAGTTCTTCATTTCCATCTTTATAAATAATGCACAAGGTGCAAAGATCTTTTTTTGGGGAGTGAAAAGACAGATTTTTTGTCTTAAAAACTCGGCGATAAGTTTAAAAGCTTGGCTTGCTGTTGTTTAGTGTTGACCATTCTTCTAAAAACATTGTGTACATTTTTTGTAGAGTTAAGTCTGGATAAAGGTACTCCCTTGTTGTGTCTCGTCTGCAATAATGAGACTCCATTTTAGGAAAGTTCTCAATATGACTGTTAATGGCCGACCGAATATTTTTTTCCAAATCAAGTTCCAGTTGTGAACGTTGCTTTCCACCACGCTGTTCCTTTTCCATGATTCCCATATCGCCTAGTTTCGCAGTTGTTGTACGGCACATTCGTTTGGAAATGCCCAATGCACCCAAAAATAGTTTTTTGTAAATTAAATTGCGTTTTCCATTTAGTGTAAGGAAATATATTAAAGTTTTTTGCCTTCTTGAAACGGATTTTTTAAAAGTTTTTTGTTTTGTCTCTACGATTTCAGTGCAATTAATTCCCGCTGGGTTTGCAAAACTGCCAAGTTATTAAAACTGTTAAAAATGGCTTGTCTCTCTTCATTGCTCACCAAAAAACATGCTCGTCCAAGTTTTGTACATACATCTTTATTGTACAGCGGCCCCAGAGATAGCAACATGGATAGAGAAACGGTTCGATGAGAACTGACAAAAAGACAAAAGCCAGACAATCAAAGGCTATTATTGGGGAAGAACTATGGAAGGACCTAGCGATGATCATAAAGGACTTCAATAGGGTGCAAATGAGAAACCTGACAGGCATAATGACAGGTCATTGTAGAAACAGACACTATCTCAACGAGATAGGAAAAAGCGAGACAAATACATGTAGATGGTGTGGAGAGGGAAGAGAGGACGCCATACATGTACTTAGAGATTGCCCAGCACTAGGGCACATCAGGAGGAAATGTCTAGGTACGGCTTTTCTGGGCCTAAATGACATAAGATTCCTACCACTAACGGGACTCGCATCACTAGTGAGGAAATTGGGGCTCTAGTAAGCAAAACGACAGCACCATATTAGTGTAAAAGGAATGCATACGTAAGGGACAGTACATGGTGACGGAACTTGTGTATGCTTAAGGGTTGGTGTAGAGCATAATGGGCTTAGGCCTCAGTGCTCAGGGCCCCAGCGAGGGAACTCCACCATGCTCAAGCGTAACGACAAAAGACATAGGTATCATTAGATACTCCAGGCAGTAAAATTGTTTCGTTTTATTTTAACTCACACGTATTGGCGTATCTTTAGTTACGTCGTTACGTGGATTTAATATTTCTTTTTTTTTAGATACGTCACAAAATATATTCTTGTTTTCTTGGAGACCGTTCGATATTATATTCAGATACGTCACTACGTGAGATGTTAGAGGATGTTTTAAGAACGCCATATCTCATTTATCTCAAATTTCGAGTTTTATGAGTTACGTCGTTACGTGAGAACGATCTCTTCCACTGCAATAAATAAGCATTGGAACTAAATATAAACGAAGTGTCACCTCAACATTAAAAACCGCATCATCCAACAATAACATATACATTTAAAGTTCTTTGCTTATATTTGATAAGCCGATTTCAGGATTTCTTTTTTAAATGTATTAAACAATTCAACGAATTGTTCAAGTTCGACATCTAGGTTCTGATCTAAACCATTATTGTAGATTCTAACAAGTTTTAGTAAGTAAGCTCCCGTTTTATTCATCTGGAAGTTAAATTTTCCACGTGCTGTAGAAATCCAAAATTAGAATGAATACGGTTTATAAGCGGAAAGCCCCTGATTTAAAGAAGCAATAAATTGATCTATAATAGAGTAAAAAAATTGAGTTCTAAATATCTTTTGTGGTATCATTTCAGCTTCCGGAGCCTTTCCATGATGCAATGATGTAAGTCAAATATTCCGTTGTCGTTTCCTATGAGTAGGATAGTCTTTGGTTCGCCTTAACTGCGTGCGCCTTGACTTATATACTTCGAAGTTATCACGTCTTGACTTGATAAATTGTTTTGCGATCTATGTGTTTCCATTTTTAAATTAAGGTTAATATTTGGATCTTGAAAAAGATTGCCCTTTCTAATATTTTATTTTAAAATGTTGCAAATATTTTGTTCCAATAAACACATTCGGTTATGCAAACTATTTGCATCGCTACAAGTTTTAAATTGTTGCTCGCTGTCTTTAAATTATAGATAATGTTTTTCTGATTTGATTGTAACCTTTTAATAGTGCTTTAGGGGCATCATTTCTAGTTGACCCTGGAGCAGTATCTATTTTTTAGAAAAAATATTATTTTTTTCACTATCGCCATCATTTAAAAAATTTTATATATGTGGACGAAATAAAAACAAATAATGTTTCTTTAAGAAATCAAAAAATGCTATCGCCGCAGGACAACATTCAGCTGCAGCATTTTCCACTAAATTTAGAGAGGATCCACAACTTATTGTGTTCTGCTATTTTAGCCTGAACGCAATTGTATTTTCCACTTATATAATATAATACGTTTAATTTATGATGTTTTTATATATTTAAATAGAAAAATACATTCGCATAAAATTAAAAAAAAATAGTGGAATATTGTTTTACGTTGTGGGGACCCCCTTTCTGTAGGGACCCCAGGCAGCTGTCCAGCCCCCTCCCCCTTTAAATCCGGCCCAAGAAAAACATGTTTCTCCAATAAAATAGAGCTAATTCTATACAAGTTAATACAATAAGCTAATCTTACACAAAGATATATTTTCTCACTATGATTCTAGACTACTTTCTTAGTAGTTTTAAGTACTAATATTAAATAAAAATAATTAGGCATTTCTTTTTAAATAATTCCAAAGTAATCAAGCACATACCTATTAACGTTATTGCACTAAAGATACGCATTTTGCAAAATCTCACGTAAGATTGGAGGGAGAGGGGTGAGGGGAGGGTAGGAAGTCGAGCCAAATCTCACGACAACTCACCAAAAGAGGGTCAAAAACTCGCCAAAATCGCCTTACGTAATAAATTGAGGCTCCCAATCTTAATTATTTTTTTATATCCCGGATAACCTCTTTTTTATTATATCTACTGGCCACTGTATAATCTGTAATAACTGATAATAATCAAAAGTGCTTCATTTATTAAAGCTTAAAAATCAAACAGAAATGTTTTAGAATAAAGCGGTCCTGTCTTTAAAAACTTTTCCCAAACCTGAAACTCTATTTCCTTCAATAAAAACTCTTTCTCCAGCTACTAAGTATTACCAACAGATACTTGCGAAAACCAAAATTAATCCTCGCTTCTTCCGGGAGTTTCCTAAATTAATTAGCAACTTTCTATATTTCTTACTCCCTCTCGTAATTAAACAATAATACGTTTGAAATCGCGGTTATTTATTTTTCTGAAACTCGCCTGGAAGCAGCCGTTCAGCATGGCCCAGAACGGGTTCATTTCCTCCCCTAAAAACTTACGAGCACTTGGCTGGCAACATCTTTTATGCCACAAGGTAATTTTACAAGTAATTAGAAGCAATTACCCGATGTCATTATGCCGCAGTGCATGAAAATATCTCTTCTTGGCGCCAAAACTTTTAAGGTTAAATAATTGTTGGCTTTTTTTTAATAATTCTTTTAACCCACGAAACATATCTTTAATAAAAAAATTATTAGGCACTTAATATTTTTATAAATTACCTTAACTAGCGCCTGTATGAGAATAAAGGAGTATAATTTATTTTGATTTCTGGGAATATCAAATTAAAAGAAGAATTATTTGGCTTTTCTCCAGAATAAAGATATTTATATATTATTTTTTTAAAAATTAAACTTTTTATAGATTATTATGGAAATCTAGTCTGCTCTCGCAATAATAGTAACAAAAAACATGAAAAGACATAAAAAGGTTTAATTCTTTATAAAATTGATTTGTTTTTATGTCAGAACCGTATTAAAGTTTGTGCTTTGCATTTTAAAGATGAGGATTTTTCAAACCTTTTTAGGAGTCGCATTTATTCATATGCGATTCCATCGGTAGGTTTACCCAATAAACCTGCTAGAGAGGCTAAATTTTAACATTTGTTTTATTGAAAACTTGGGTAGAATTACCTATATGAAATCTGACTGACGAGTACTCATTTTTTTATGTCCAAGAAAGTCCAAATTCAATTTTATTAAGATTTAGTTGGTAAAAAATTAATTTGAATATCTATAAGTACTACAAAACAGTCAAACCGTCATTAAATAAACAAAAATGTATTTTTCTAAACAACCGATTTTCAAATTTCCAACGGGATTTCATTCGTAGGACACATAAGGCTTTAAGAAAAAAATTATCATCATGATGTTTTGCCGAAAAAGTCTATTTATTTGGGACTTTCAAGTTCCAAGAATCCAATCAATGGAAAAAATTAAATGAATATCAAAAAATATTGGTTTTCAAGAATCTATCTCTGTTTCTCTCATGGAAAATATAAAAAAAGATAAATCTAACAGATATAAAAAATATTTTTATAAGTACAGTTACGATTTTACTTATTATTATTTACTTATCAAAATTTACCTGGGGTAGATATCTATCCCGATTTGTAGTTTTAGGGATAATTATTAATAGGTTATAGAGACAAAAAAATTAACATTCTTTTTACAGTGACTTTGGTGACCATAAACAAATATTATAAACATTATCCTAATATTATCGTAATAATCATTTAAATTACGAAAAATCTACTCCGCGTTTTCCGAAAATCCCGATCAGAGAAAAAGCTTAAATAAATTGGCATCCTTTACACAAATATCCCCTGAAATTTTTTGTCGATTTGCGATCGGCGGAGACGCCGCACGGTGTCTTTAAAGCCAAAACACCAAAGGTTTTGGTTTCAAAGTTGGTTTTGGTATTATTTTCCAATAAAAATGGCGTATAAATAAGTTAGTACGAATTTCTCATAAAATCTTTTATCCTCACTTTGAACCTCTCAGGGGATGAAGTTCTAAAAACACTACCACTTCCTATTTTTCTGGGCAATCAGAAGCCTTATTACCAACTCAACTTGCTAAGCAACAGCTAGCATAGCAATTTTTTTACTTCTAAATCCAGAAATGACGAAGTTTCATGCAAACTTTTATCCTCCATTCTACCTATTTAGAAGAAGTTTCTAAAATCCTTTTTTAGCCCACGTCTTCTATTTTTCTAGATCATCAGAAGCTTAACTACCAACTTTCATACTTACAACTTTGAAAATGACGATTTTTTTATACAAACTTTTATCTCCATTTTAACCTCTGGAAGGATGTATTTCAAAAATTTTAAAACAGATCATTTTTAATCGTAATTACTAGCATGTATACCATTTTCCATACTTACACAAATGACGAAGTTCCAAACAAACTTTCATCTCCCAGTCTACCCCTTTAGAAGCGGATTTTCCTAAAACTCTTTTTTAGCTGTCGTCTACGAGTTTTGGGGAAAACATAAGCCTAATTACCAATTCACATATTCACAACTTCAAAAATAATAGTTTCTCTATACAAACTTTTATCCACATTTCCCCTAAGGGATCTAATTTCAAAAATGTTAAAACGGATAATCTTAACTAATAACCTACATATCAATTTTCGTACTTCCAAGTTCGATATAAAATTTCACACCTAATTCTACCCCTTTAGAGGGGAAGTTTCCTAAAATCACTTCTTAGCGGACGTCTCATATTCATAATCTACCCTTGTGCCAAATTTCATTTTTATATGTTAAGTAGTTTTTGAGATTTTGTGCCTAGTCAGTTTGACATTTTGCTTTTATATAAATAAATAGGTAGACTTTGCAGCTATAGTCAAAGTTCGCGAATTACTATTTTCAAAACAGTTGAAATTAGTTAATCGGATGTGCTTTATTAAAAATGCAGAAACTTATTAACGTAAAAAGAAATTTATTTTAAAGAATTTATTATTGATAAAATTATTATTATTTGGCATAATCCGTATACATGCACAAATATTAAAATATAATGAACTAATAGGTCAAAAAATTTATCCGCCAGATTTGTCTAAATTTTAAACGAATTTCTTATTTAACATTTGCAGTTTCACTGTATGTTATGACCTGTTCTTTCTAAAATTTTAGTGTAACTCTACTTAAAAGATCGTTATAAAGCTCCTTAAAAGTCGCCCTTGTTTACAACCCTTAAATCAAAAGTTAAATTAAATATATAACCCATTTTCACGCCAAAAATGTGGGTCTTAAAGTTCGAAAACTTGGAAGGATAATACTTCCTTTTTCCCTTGGCTAACCTCAAGACTTTTTATGCTTAGAAAAGATATATGTATATTTCCATGCGGTACAGCTTAATGACATGGGATAATAATTGCTTCTAATTATAAAAACGTTACGAAAGTATAGTTTTGTCTGTATGATAAGTAACCAAAAATTGAAGTTATAAATTAGTTACAATTAATAAAAAGCCAATTTATGTAAAAAACTGCATCCAAAAAAATTTCCCTTTAAAATTTAAACTTTGCGAACCAGAAGAGAATGAGCTATTACATACTTGAACACATGGCTATTGTCTTTAAATTTAATAAATATATGGGGTGAAAAAATCTATTTAAATATATTTAAATTTAAAATTTTAAAACAGAGATAAAAGGTTGTTTTCCTAAAACTTCTGCCGCTAATAAAAATGCACTCCTAGATAAAATTTTTGTGGATGAAATCTGACAAAAAACAAAAACTTAAAAATAAACGTTAAAATGGGTGACTGGAAAGAAGGCCCTACAATCAAAAGCCGATTATATCTGGTATACAGATGCTCCCCAAGCACCGGACATGAGTAGGAGCTGGCATCTATGGAGACAAGCCTAGAGAAAAGATAACCTTAAGTCTTGGTCAGCACGACACGGTTTTCCTGCTGGAAATCGCAGCAATAATGCATTGTGCCTGCTGATTAAAGAAAAAGGAGTAAAGGAAAACATCGTCATTTACTCAGACAGCCAAGCGGCCCTGGAACCATCCGTTTTCCAAAAGTTAATTCCAAACTAGTGGGGGACTGTATACAGGCCCTAGATAAAGTCGGCTTGGCAAACAAACTTACGATAGCCTGGGTACCAACAGGTGGACCACGAAGGCCAAAAGAGGATCAGCCAAGGAAATGACAGGACATTGTGTTATTCAATGATTTTAGTAGGCAACCTGTCAAAAATCTGACATTTGTTAAACATTCTAAACCGTTAACTTTTAACACTCGGCCGTAAGTTTGTTAAATTAGATGTGGTAAAACGATTTTTTTTTATTTTAATGTTTATTGCTGTTATATTGTCCTAGTTAAAATAAAAAAATTAGTCTCTATTCAGACATGGTGAGGCAATATGACATTTATAATAGCACAATACGTCAGATCTCTTACCCTTACATTTAACCACAACTAACCACAAGAAACCGCAAGTATAAACTTATTTAAACGTGTTACAAGTACAATCGACGTTTGACCGAGTCTGCCAGTCGCTTCTGGAATCGACTAGGCAAAGCCCGAAACAGATTATTTTACTTTCGACGTTTAACTGAAAAGTTAGGAACTTCTAAAAATACTTAGTCACGAAATTGAATTCTTATTTCGGGGTTAGCCCGAAGGCTTTGGTCAAACCTAGAATAATATATATGTATATGTATATATGTATATATATATATATATATATATATATATATATATATATATATATATATATATATATATATATATATATATATATATATATATATATATATATATATATATATATATATATATATATATATATATATATATATATATACCTACTTTAACGTTTATTTTTTTTAAGTTTTTTGTTTTTCGTCAGATTTCATCCACAAAATTTTATCTAGGAGTGCATTTTGTATTAGCGGCAGAAGTTTTAGGAAAACAACCTTTTTATCTCTGTTTTAAAATTTTAAATTTAAATATATTTAAATAGATTTTTTTCACCCCATATATGTTCATTAAATTTAAAGACAATAGCCATGTGTTCAAGTATGTAATAGAACTCATTCTCTTCTGGTTCGCAAAGTTTAAAGTTTAAGGAATTTTTGGATGCAGTTTTTTACATAAATTGGCTTTTTATTAATTGTAACTAATTTATAACTTCAATTTTTGGTTACTTATCATACAGACAAAACTATACTTTCGTAACGTTTTTTATAATTAGAAGCAATTATTATCCCATGTCATTAAGCTGTACCGCATGGAAATATACATTATATCTTTTCGCTAAAATTTTATCTAGGAATGCATTTTGTATTAGCGGCAGAAGTTTTAGGAAAACAACCATTTTATCTCTGTTTTAAAATTTTAAATTTAAATATATTTAAATAGATTTTTTTCACCCCATATATTTTTATTAAATTTAAAGACAATAGCCATGTGTTCAAGTATGTAATAGTCCTTATTCTCTTCTGGTTCGCAAAGTTTAAAGTTTAAGGCATTTTTGGATGCAGTTTTTTATATAACTTGGCTTTTTATTAATTGTAACTAATTTATAACTTCAGTTTTTGGTTACTTATCATACAGACAAAACTATACTTTCGTAACGTTTTTATAATTAGAAGCAATTATTATCCCATGTCATTAAGCTGTACCGCATGGAAATATACATATATCTTTTCTAAGCATAAAAAGTCTTGAGGTTAGCCAAGGGAAAAAGGAAGTATTATCCTTTCAAGTTTTCGAACTTTAAGACCTACTTTGGCGTGAAATGGGTTATATATTTAATTTAACTTTTGATTTAAGGGTTAAACAAGGGCGACTTTTAAGGAGCTTTATAACGATCTTTCAAGTAGAGTTACAATTAAAATTTTAGAAATAACAGGTCATAACATACAGTGAAAGTGCAAAATGTTAAATAAGAAATTCGTTTAAAATTTAGACAAATCTAGCGGATAAATTTTTTGACCTATTAGTTCATTATATTTTAATATTTGTGCATGTATACGAATTATGTCAAATAATAATAATTTTATCAATAATAAATTCTTTAAAATAAATTTCTTTTTATGTTAATAAGTTTCTGCATTTTTAATAAAGCACATCCGATTAACTAATTTCAACTGTTTGGAAAATAGTAATTCACGAACTTTGACTATAGCTGCAAAGTCTACCTATTTATTTATATAAAAGCAAAATGTCAAACTGACTAGTCACAAAATCTCAAAAACTACTTAACATATAAAAATGAAATTTGGCACAAGGGTAGATTATGAATATGAGACGTCCGCTAAAAAGTGATTTGAAACTTCTAAAGGGGTAGAATTCGGGTGAAATTCATATCGAATTTGGAAGTACGAAAATTGGATATGTAGGTTATTAGTTAAGATAATCCGTTTAACATTTTTTGAAATTAGATCCCTTGGGGGAGTATGTTAAAATGTGGATGTTTGTATAGAGAAACTATTTTGAAGTTGTGAATATGTGAATTGGTAATTGGGCTTATATTTTCCCCAAAACTCGGAGACGACAGCTAAAAAGAGTTTTAGGAAAATCCGCTTCTAAAGGGGTAGACTGGGAGATGGTTTGTTTGAAAACTTCGTCATTTGTGTAAGTATGGAAAATGGTATACATGGTAGTAATATAATATATATATATATATATATATATATATATATATATATATATATATATATATATATATATATATATATATATATATATATATATATATATATATATATATATATATATATATATATATATATATTTAAAATTACCCTACCTTATAAAAATATTTACTTTTGTTAATAATGAATCTTTTGTCTCAAGTTCTCAAAACAGAAAAAAGTAAGAACTGAAATTCTAATATAAAAAAATGTCTGAGAGCCACTATCCACCATCGTATCTATTAACATATTAACATTATTTTAAATAAATTAGTTATACCAGAACAAAGCTTATTCTTTCGTTACTTGATGACACTATAAATTTTGTGTTAAATTAATAAAGGTCTGATCTCTGACTAATGTTTGTGACCTTTTCTATCCAAGGAAAAGGGAAAGTGACTCAGCGCAGCCGAGGGGCGTAACACTGTGACGATTTTCAGGAAATGGCCACATTGTCCGTGTGATTCACCCACTGCGTTTCTGCAGGATGTGCCTTGCAGGATAATGTACCGTGGATGCACCTATTCGTCCCTTATCGGAAGACAGATCGTTGTCCTTTTGTGTGCGAATGTTCTGACGTTGGTCTTCTGCCATTACGGTATGACAATTATTATCCTTTTAGTACCTTGGCCGCTATTTATGGTTTTTTGAAATATCAAATGTGAAGATACGCCTTACTTTTGAATAATGTATTAAGAAGGGTCATTAATATATGCAGTGTACGGATGAAAAGTAAGGGTAAGCCTAGTTTATTTGCTATATGAATAGTGGGGCATATGAATATTTAGGTAATTAAGTAATGAGTTTATATTTCTAAATGGTTTATAATTAAATGATAATATTTTGTTAATCTTTGACAATTATTAATTTAAAAACATTTTTGACGTCGGCACTTTGAGATTATTGATTATCTTAATTTTTTCATTTAATCTAAGTAACAATCGATTTATAAGATAATTTTAATAATATTATTAATCTCATATCACGCTTTTTTGTGCTTAATAATTTCAAAAAAAGTTTTGCATAAAATTTCTTAATTTATTTTTAAACTAAATAGCATGTCATTTAAAAGTTTAAGCGTAGGCATAAGACAAAACAATAATCATGACTTTTTTATTATCATTTTTTAATTCTTGCGTTACAGATAGCATTGATGATGAATATACGATCCATTTAATTTCACGCGGCTTCGATGGGTCATCTGGATCATGAAAATCTGATTTTCGATGAGACTCTTGCATCAAATTATCACCAAAGATAAAGATGCTGGCCTAGTTTGGCGGCATAGCCTCAAGATTTGGCGTATCCTTACAAACAAAATTCAAGGGCGTTCAATCACAGAACCTAGTTGATTTCAGGTTAATTCTGGTTAGTTCTGGTTAATGTCTCCACCTTGCAATATAACTCACAATGTTGTTATCATCAACGGACGTGTTTATCGAAGTTCCGTGTTTGGTGATAACAGTGAGTGTAGCGTGCTAAAGGTGTGGCCTACTCGAAAACGGAATAATGTACCCATATCGCTACCAGATGTTGATCCGATATCCTATTGTAAAATCTTACGCAATGGCCGCTTGCTTCTTGAATCATATTAATGAAATTATGTTAAGTTCTTATAAAAGCTTGGACTTTATTTTGCATAATTCAAGGGACTTTAGTGATATAAAGTGGTTAATTGTTCTGTTTAATGCCTTTGTGCGTTCTAAACTGGAGTATGACTCTCTTATTTGGTACCCAGCATATGAAATTCATTCTATTAGAAAGATTAGAAAAGATTAAGAGACTTTGGTTTAAGCTGGATGGTGCTTATCCATCTACTGGATTTCCAAATGATGTTTTGTTAAATAGATTTAACTTAGTGACTCTTTCAAGACGTAGAGAATACTCTTCAATTATTTTTCTTCATAAATTATTAAACAATAAATAGATTGTCCTGATATTTTAAGTAAAATTTAATTTCACGTGTCGTCCCTACAGACTCGCATTATCATTTCTTTTATTTGCCAGTTCCACGAACAAACCTACTTTATGTTTTCGCTCATTTCATGTAATGTGTAGAAAACCAAGTAAAAAGCCTGATTTTGATATTTTTCTTGGTAGTTCTTTAAATTGCTTTTATTTAATTGTTAATTGATTATTTTTGGTTTAAAAATATGAAGGAAAAGTGATTATAATTTACAAAGTGTGTATATTTGAGAACTGTTCTTTATTTATGTTATGGTAATTATTGTGTTACACCGTATTTTATTATTAATATTATCTGTCTGTAAAAATTTATGTCAAATTTCCTGCCCTATAATTGGAAAACTCTGGGTAGTTGTATTATAAATAAATAAACAATAAAATAAATAAATAAATAACTGAGCCTTCGTACCTCTCATGCGGTAAATTCTGTCAGTCTGAAACATAGCGCCTTCCTAATATGACCATACAACTTTTGCTCATCTAATCCTAAATTTAAATGTATCACCACTGTGAATAGGTGGGATGTTCTGAATTTAAAAAAAAAATAATAACCGATTATTTCAATATTTTGTTTTGTTTGCTTTACTCATAAACATATTAACTTTTTTAATATTACTAAATTATATAATTTAAAATATCTGCTATCAAAGAGGCCGAACACTTATGTTTGCAAAAATGATTTTTTCGCGTTGAGAAATTTTTTAATTTTGTCTCTGTTTTCTTTTTATAGTCGTTCATTGGCAATTAATACTACTCTATATATATATATATATATATATATATATATATATATAATAAACATATATATATATATATATATATATATATATATATATATATATATATATATATATATATATATATATATATATATATATATATATATATATATATATATATATATATATATATATATATATATATATATATATATATATATATATATATATATATATATGTAATGTATTGAAAACCGGCTCATATTTTTTTTATATGAGTAATTAAATCTGTAAAAACTTCTTGAAGCAACTTTTTTTGTAGAATATGACCGAGTAGTCAATTTTTATTTTCTACGTTTCGGGTTTTAGAATCATCAACTTTATTTTTTCATATGGGATGCCATATTAGATTTTTGTGCAGCGAAATAGTGCTTTTATTCTTGATTTCAACAATGTATAACATGTTATAATTTAATAGTTTATAACCTCATTTATTTCAAAAAACAAATATTTTCTCAGTTGGCCTTGATTCCGGCGAACGTCATTTCTTTTTGTAAACAATAAAAATATTAGTAATTGGCAAAATAGATAAGCTAAACAGATATTTTACAGAAATGGGTTCATGAACATAGCTATAACACCGTGTTACAACAAAACTACACGTAACAAGTTAATTGAAACAAGTAAAAACAAAACAATGGAAAGTGGCTAAACTAAGATTCCCACTAAAATAAAGATGTAAAATAACGACTTAAAATTCAAAATGTTGTCCATTTCTCTCAACATATTAACGATATTTTTTAAAATAGTCCTAACTTTCTATGAATGGTTGACTTAGGTATGTGGAAATTCTCTATCAACATCCCTGGCTGAAGATGTTGATTTTCTTTAAAATGTTGGTTAACTGCAGCATCCGTTGTCGATTTTCTTTAACTTTTAGGTCGTGGTTTTTTAAAACTTCCGAATTCAAGCAAATTTGTAACCAGTTTTCGAAAGTATGTTAGTTTAGGATGCTGCCTTTCAGGAAAAAATGTCGAAATACGTTTGCGCAGCTATATTAACATTTCTTCGGCTGCCAATGACGCTAGATGACATTCGCCGTAATCAAGGCCAACTGAGAAAATATTTGGTTTTTGAAATAAATGAGGTTATAAACTCCTAAACTATAACATGTTATACATTGTTGAAATCAGAATAAAAAGCACTACTTTGGCTGCGTAAAAATCCAATATGGCGCTCATATGAAAAAAGTAATGTTGATGATGATTCTAAAAGCCCGAAACGTAGAAAAATAAAAACTGACTACTCGGTCATATTCTACAAAAAAAGTTGCTTGAAGAAGTTTTTACGGATTTGAAAATTTTCACTTATAAAAAAAAAATATGGCCGTTTGAAAATACATGTTTCAGGGTTTTTTTTCAAAATTTCTCAAAAACCTAAATAGATAAAACCGTGTTGTTAACGAGATTAGCTTACTAACATAATTGTCCGCCAAAAACTTCAAAAACCACGTAACCGATGCTCCCATCTATCGTGGTTTCACATTCCCCACCACTTGGGACACATATATATATATATATATATATATATATATATATATATATATATATATATATATATATATATATATATATATATATATATATATATATATATATATATATATATATATATATATATATATATATATATATATATATATATATATAAATAAATGTATATACAGTTGAATAAACATAAGAATGCCCCCTTTAAAAGAAAAAACATAAAAAAGTAGCTAAAGAGGTTTGATTTATACCGACGGCGGCCTTTGTTTTTGTAATGTGCCACTTCACGCACGTGTCAGTAAAAATAGTCCATATAAAAGCAAAGGCTTCTAGTTCAAATCAAACCTTTTTGCTTTTTTTTAAGGGCACCGAATTTTCATTCATGTACTGGATCCAACTATACCAGTTCTACCTTCAAGAAAATTACCAGGATTGATGTTTACCATATTAGTGCAATATCTATTTTCTTTGTGCATGCTTTGTCAATTGTTACAAGATAAATAATTTAAAACTTGTATTTGTAGATACCTTACTAAATGCAACCTTACGGTCTTTATGACCACCTTGTACATTTTTTCTTTATTTATCAATAATCACTGCACGTGCACAACGTCCTTCACCTTAAACGGATACTAACACTAAACCAAACATCCAAACATCCATAAACTGTTAAATTCCTTTTCTATCACGTTATTTACCGCTTGTAAACAACTTAAGCTGAAAACAACGCGATCCTTATAAAGCTGTGCACACGTGGACCACACCGTAACTCCGGTCTCTTTCAACTTCTTTAAGGCACAATTAGCTCCTTTGACTACAGTCATTTTAAAACCAATGTGTTTGGGAAATTACATTACCTTCTTGAAGTTTAATAGATCTAACGATGGTTTAATGGTATAAGTTTTCCCAATGTGTTATTTATCTTCTCTGGAATAAATACACAGACACGTGATTTGTAGTTATCTATAATAGCATTGACATGGTGTGATCTTTTTTATACCGTAAAGGAAATCTAAGGAGATAATAATTTATTTTTAAATTTTAAAGGATAATATTCCAGAATTAAGGTAGTGTGCCCGTCCAAGTTCCGGACTGATCCATTACACGAAACATTTTAGCTTGTTGTTCCCCTCCTATCATTTCTTCGTTATTGTTTCACAAAAAGGTATGAGATGTGTTATTAAAATTCACATAACAAATCTAATTATCTGTAAAAAGTGATAAAATTATGTCAAAAGGTTTCTAAAATATTCCATCTTAAAAATCATTCATTTTACTACTGACTGTTTCACAGTAAAATTTATGGGGTATATTACGAGTATAAGTTTGGTGATTAAACCTGAGTTTCTGAGGTCCCACTGTCTCAAAATTTAAAAATGAAGGCAGGATTCACCTATCTATTAAACTTAGAAAAAAGAGAAGAGATCCCAACAAAAACACTTATGAAGATATGGCTAAGTTCCTATTCAAAAATCTAAGTACTTTAATAAGAGGCCGGGATTTTTGGGTAGGAACTTGGACCTTATTTTGTATTCGCTGGTATTGAATTTAAAAATTTCATGATTTTTTCTATACTTCTTTTCTGAAGAATGAAATTCTATCCTAAAGCTTAAGTCATACTTGAATTTGGCAGTTTCTTTACTAATCTGTTTTTAATGAATGTTTTTTTTTCATTAATACAGACAGTTATTTTCATTAATACAGACAAATTAGTAAAAAACTTGCCAAGTCAAAAAAGACCTTGATCGAATTTTAGATCTTAGTATTAGTTGATTAGTTAGTTTAAGCGGGGTTGGTCGCATGCTCATATTTGCACTGCAGCTTACTAGCTTATCATGCTCCCCTTTTTTGTTGTGGAAGTCCGCTTCCCTTTATCAGGTCTAGTGGGTATTTACCAAGATGTTCATGTAGAAGCGAAGTTCCGTTCTTTATGTTTTCGAACAATATGTCTTCTGAACGTCAGTGCATTGCAGTAGTATATTATGTGTGAAGTTGTTTCCTCCTCTTCCCCGCAAAGCCTGCAAGTTGCGGGACCATTATGTGAGCCCCTTTTTGCAAGTATTTTATTAGACGACAGTGGCCTGTCAAAAGTCCTGCTACTTGTCTTAACTAAATGAGACCCAGAGTTACCTTCGCATATCTTTGACCAGGTGATGCGTGCCAACAACCCAGATTTTGTTTAAGGACCTGTCTATTGTTGTTTTCGTCGCCTGTTTTAATAGTCCAAGGGATGGTTATGGACGATAGCTCAATAAACCTTCTAGATTAGCCAGCTATTGTTAGTTCAGCTGCCTTTTTTATTGCCTTCTATTCCCGTGTGTCCAGGAACCCAAAGAAGTGATATCCTGTAGTTCCTGGCGGTTAGTTCTTTTAAGTCGTTCAGGCACTCCACCGGGATTTTTGATGCAAAACGATGAAAGTTTAGAGCTTTTAGAGCAGGCTCCCTGTTGGTTCCACGTTAATTTAGTGTTCAGAATTAGAGCTAGGTATTTCACTTCTTTACCAGTTTTTATCTGCTTACCGACTTTTTTTAGGTTGTTGCAGTATCCTATATTTCTTCTGTTTGTAAATGGCAGTATTAGGGTTTTCTGGGCGACGACTTTAAAGTTTATTCCTTGACATCAGCGTTGTATGATGCTTAGAGCTTTTTGAAAGCTTCTGCTAAAGTGGTGAAATGTTTGCCTTGTGCGAGTATTACCACTTCGTCAATATAACACCTGCTTTTCCAAATCCTTTCACCTGGCTCCTCACGAAGCATGGTTCCTGGATCAGAGCCACTGGTATGGGGTCGGTTAATAGTCTGCGGCAGAGTGCCGCAGACCCAGCCCTACTATGTTGTAGGTTCCAGGTTCAGGATTGGTGGTGTTTGGACCATCAAGGTTCCCTTTTTCTTTATTTAATTAGGTATGTCAGAGCATGCAAGCATTCCAGTATATATGTCCCTATATTCTAAGTAGATACTTTATAACTGCGGATTGGAATATTGTTTCTGTCGGCATTAATACAATTTTAATATTTTAAATATTGCAAAATGTTTTCGTAAAAAGATTTAATAAAACCTCTTTGTGACTATTTCATTTAAAATATTTTTAATAACGTTTAAGACTAGCATAATTGCTAAAAATAATATAGTATCAGGCCAATAATATTTTAAGTGATAAAAAAATGTTTTAAAAATAGTATGATTTGACAACCTAAAATTTAAACTTTATATACATTTTACAAACGACTGCAAAGACAAAACGTTGAGTTATAAGATTGATTATTCGACACACGTAGATTATTATTTCAGTTTTATTCTGCACGTAGGATCACTGTCTTGATTTTTATCTCTATCATTACATTTGTTACTTTACCTTAGGATTGGTAAAATACACGAACATAAAATTTTTATACCGTATATTGCAAATACTAAAAGTTTTACAAAAAATTATTTTGATTAGACCTCCGGAAATATATTTTATATTAATTTACTTTCCCGTTTTTCTCGAGTCAATTAGAGATATATTGTTAAATATAAATGTATTATATAAAACAGAGAAAGGTTTTAATATAACGTATGTTTGTTATTCAAAAATATTTTATACTATTTTACACTTTTTGTACACACCTGGACTTAAAATACACCTTTGATAAGAGCAATTACGAAAAAAAAGTGTAAAATAGTGTACACTATTTTAAATAACAAACAGACTTATAGTTTCTAAATATATATTTTTTTGTGCTAACCATGTACAGGGTCATTTAACGTGGGCTGAACAAGGCCATATTTGTGACTTGCTTTATATTAAAACAAAAAAAATATATGAAGGAGACATCTTGTGTATTTTTTTTTTTTTAATTCCAAAGAATACTTAAGTATATGACTTAAATTAAAACAAAAGAAAAACAACCTTATATATTGGATCGTTTGTTGTTTTACGTAAGTGAAAGTATCTATTAAAAGTAGTAATAAACGTTGTTTAATTTAAAGCAGTTTACAATAAACAATTCTCGGGTTTGTCCTAGTATTTATGAAAAAGAAAACAATTATTTATTCTCAAAAATAACTTTATACTTTAAATAAGGCCTGCGAATTAAGTTGCCTCAGTTACTCTCTTTTGAAAAGTCTATATTTGGCAACATTGTGTACAGAGTGCTTCATCATGAACTGGGAACTTCAGAACGAGGTCGGTTAAATGGAGCCAAAGTTACGCAATATGATGCCGATCAAAATACCACCTTATAAGAGTTTAAAAACAAATATTTGGATTTTAATTTTTATTTTTTTATGACTTTATTTAAATAGTTATAACAACATAAATTTTACATTCCTATTGCTACTACTTCTGTTTAACAAGACAGTGTTTTTATATTTACACACCGACGTTTCGTCTTTGAGCACATCATCAATTTTGTTTTCTTAAATACGGACCTGGATTTTTATTACGGATTTAAAGAGTTTTTAAGGTCCACAAAACCAATTAGGTATGGCACTTATTCTAAGAAAATCATTTTAATGATTTCCGGGTAAAATCTTACCAAAAATCTATTATTATCTCTCTCTAACACATAATTTCTTATGGGAATTGCTATTAATAGGTATGAATTATCTGAATAAGTGTGATACGTCACTGGTTTTGGGACCTTAGAAGCTCTTGAAAACCGTAATAAAAAATCCAGGGCCGTATTTAAAAACACAAAGTTGATGATAGCATCTCAAAGACGAAACGTCGATGTGTAAATCTAATAACACTGTTTTGTTGAACAGAAAAAATAGCAATAAAAATGTAAAATTTATTTTGTTATATCTAATCCAATAGAGTGATAAAATAATAAAAATGAATTCGGGAATATTCGGTTTTTCCCAAAAGCCTTCGGAAGTATTCGAAACTTTTAAACTCTTAAGGTAGCATTTTGATCAGCATCAAATCGCGAAACTTTGCCTCCTTTAATCGGCCTCGTATCTCTTTAAGTTTCCGACATCCCAATGATGAGGCTAGAATTTGAGACACCCTGTACATACTCCTACAAGCAACGCTTCTCTTCGGTCTGTCGCAAGAAGTTATGTCGTCAGTGCGCCGCATATTTATATCGGAAAAACAATTGTACCGTTTGATTTATTCTGATTTCAAACAGATTAAATAAAAATAAAAGTATCTGTACTTTTCTTCGACTTTGGTTCACTCTTGAGAGATTTGTTTGGTTATGTTTTTGCTTACTCTAATAGAGTTTTTCACTTATGTGTCTAAATTATTTCGGGAAATTTTTTCGAAGTCACGAATATTTTAAAAATTTTCTTAAAATATTCGTGAGTGAGAAAAAATTTCCCGATAATAATTTAGACACGAATGGTATTCGGTAAGAAAATTTCACAAGTGGTAAAAAAATAAGGATGTTTTGTGACAGTTTTGAAATGTAAATAGTAGGTACCTAAACTTTGTATGTCAATTCAAAAAGACAATATAATTGTCATTTTATATGCGTAGTGTCAAAAGAGCGAAAAGTATATTTGAGTATAGTAAGTCAATAGTAATCCCAGTCTCTCAGTTTTCTACAAATTTATTTTGCTAAAGTTGGAAGAAATATATTTTGTTATATAAAGAACTTGTAGCAGTATATAGTTGGTATCAATGATATTACATGCATATTACATTATTAAGTTAAATAAAATATAAGTAACGGATTTTAGTTGCACAAAATAATAAAAGATAAGTTGATGGTAGTTTACTCTTTCAAATTTCTATAAATTCGTTTTACTTATTCGACGCAGTATCTAGTATCATTGAAATTTACTTGCATATTATTATGTTAAATAAAAATATAATTATCTCTCTTTAGTTAAAGGAAATAATAAAAAATAAGTCGATAGTAATTCAGTCTTTCAGTTTTCTACAAATTCGTTTTACTAAAGTTGGAAGAAATACATTTTATTACAAAAAAGTTAAAGCAGTATCGAGAGCAGTATGTAGTATCAACGAAATTGACATGCATGCATTAGGTTAAATAAAATATAAAGGACGGACTTTAGTTATACGAAATAATAAAAGATAAGTCGATGGTAGTTCACTCTTTCAAATTTCTATAAATTTATTTTACTAAAGTTGGTAGAAATATATTTTCTTACAAAAAAATATAGTTTAAAGAGCGACAACACGACGCGCGTTAAACGGCTTTGTGTTCCGGTACTTATCTGTCAGTTTGTTGTAGTCAAAAATGTCATCGAATTCATGTCAAGTACACTAACGTTATTTAACCATAAATTAATTATCTAAAATCGTTGAGTTTTACAATAAATTAAAAATGAATCGGTTTGAGAAATACGTTTTATGTAAGTTTTGTAAAGAAGTCAGTGAAATTAAAACGTATCCTCGGAACTTAAAATTTTTAATGTATTTATTACAAGAATGCGGGCCAGACATTTATTCACCAAATTTGTTCAGGATTTTTAAACATCATTTACTTCTAATGTCTAAGAAATATGGATGCCTTCTGTGGATCACAACGAATAAGATTGTTTCAAAGTACTATATATATTTTTTGAAACATAGACAATTTATAAAGTTTAGTGAATGTGTCCTTATTTATTCCATTAAAGAAAGAAGAATGGCTAAGGAATTCCAGTAACATTAAGACGCTTTGCTTAAAAATGATTGTTAATTATATATAACAAGTAAAGTATAATAATCAACTACATAATAAAAAATATTTGGTAAATTGTTAAAGGATTTTCACTTATTAACTTGAGATATTATTATTGAATAAATTCGATATAACCTGAAAAGTGTAATTTTAATTATAAACGTCAAAAAATTTCCAGTGTAATTTCATGCTCCTTACCCCAAGGAGGATGAAAACTTCCGGAATTTTTTTTAGTTGCTATGGTAACGAAACAAAATGCGAACTTTTAATTGGTCGAAAGTATTGGGTGTGAAATTTTCTTTTATATTTGGTGACTAACATTTTATTAGTTTACTGACCTTTTTTTTCTGTTAACTTTATGGCATTGCATAACGCTCTTTCACTCAATGACAATAGTTTTTTCTTGCCAGAAGTAAAAGTTTTTGTTTTTATTATTACTTTTTTATTTATGAGTAAGTGCTTAGAATGCATTAATTTTCACGTGAAGGCGCCTGCTTTCCCAGGCAAACACTAATTTGTCGGTATCCTAGTAAATCAGATAGTGAATGTTCTAGTCGGGAGCCAAACTTACACATGTAATTTTAAGCGAATTCGACTCTAATACCAGAGAAGCAGCCAATGTCGCTGCTGCAGAACACGGGTCCTGACATTAATTACCTATATCCGTGTTACGGGCCGATCGAACACAACCTGTCAATTAGACAGCATTAGTTCGGACCGCGTTGATCCTCCGATGTACATTCAATGAGTAGTGGATCGAGTACGTAATTACAACGAAAATCATTGAATGGAATTTGGGGTAAAGCAGGGACAAATTGTTTCTAGTTTAATGATGGACGATTTGGTTAGATTCTTAATAGTTTTGTGTAATGTACAGGGTATCCTAAATAAGAATGCAGTCAGCCAAAGAACGTTAAGATATGAGATAAAGATTTAAATTAAAAAAAAATTGTCTGGATTGTTTTAGTAATTTAAAAAAAGTTTGGTACTTTCAGGGCCCGCTTTAGGGGGGACAACCTGGGCATCTGCCCAGAGCGGCATTTATATCGATAAAATATGAAACAAGTAACAAGTAAATAAATGAATAAAGCCACCTTTGGGGCCAGTAATTTATTTTTTTCCATTAGGCATTTACCATTTTCTTTGTAAACAATAAAATTTTTATTATGAATTAATTACGAGTGCATTTACGCTACATCTTAGGGATCGGGCGAAAGGACACGGAGACGGTGGGCGGAGACTAACAAACAACCACAACCACAATTTTTGTATAGCCGCATTAAAAATATTATATTTTATTTAGGTTCTTACAAATTCGGTGTATCGATGCGATGTTGTTTCCGATTGCAAGCCTACAGGATATAACGTTTTTCGGTAACTATTTTTTCACTTAAATGACATAAATAATACACCATTTTAAAGCTAAGGAAATAATCTATACCTCTGCTGTAACGGATTTTGAAATATTAGTCGAGTTAAGAGAAAAAGTATCTAAACATAACCGATTTAAAGGTGACTTTCACTCAAGGAAATATTAAAAACTAAATCCAAATTTAAAAAAACTATTAGAGCAGAAGCCTAGATTTAAGTGTTGGCTTTCATATAGTTTTTGAAAATTATCCATAACTTATACCGTTTTTAAGAAAAACATTATGGAACCCCAAATTGGATCCAATTTTCGCGGCGCAAATGGACTCTTAAAAGCTTTAAAATCGAGCTGTGGCGGCACCGTCTTTATTATGCCAAATTGTGCCGAATACTCAAAAATTTCTAGCTAAAAAAACTTCTTATTTTAGTCCAGAACAAGGAAGTTTAAAGGTGTATGGAAGCCCAATACTTTAGAACAAAATTGTCCAGGCGTGCAGGGCAGCGGGAATCGGGGATTGGCCCCACGGAGTTTGCGCAATGAATAGTAGGTCAGAGCCGGACTTCCATAATTCTTTGTTACTATCTATAAAGTTGACATCATCAAATGTAAAATTCAAGCATTCACTGTTTTTTTGCACAAAATTGTTGGTTATTAAACGATACGACCATAGAATATTTAAAATTATTGTGTAATATTGGGTTTTATATCATTCATATACTATGGAAAGAATAGATGGCCACTTTACAGCCTTTTATTTAAATGGTCGATATTTTTGGGAGTTTTGTATTTTTACCAAAAATCTTTGTAAATAAATAAAAACACGATTTTTAAAAATAAATTTTAAACATTGTATGATAGTTTCATGTACTTATCACCAATTTTGTGATAAAAGAAGGGCAAGATAGTGTAAATGAGTTTAATCTAATCCTAAGATTGTGGTTGTACATTAAAAAGTGAAAATTTTTATAACTGCCTTTTAGGCATATACTTTTCACTAATAACAAACATTCATGAGACAGAATAACAGTGGTTAAAAATGTTTAGTAACCTTTGGTACCTAGGTATCCATTGTAACAGTAACCGTTAAATATTATGTGTCTACAGTATGTCGAGCTTAAAAGTTGATAATGTAAGTTTAAGAAACCAAAAATCTAATTTCTTTTAAACAAACACAGAAAAAGCAAAAGGAATTTTAACATAAAATTGTACTTTCTTTTATTCAATTAGAGGGACCTGTATATATTAAAATTTGCCTGGTCTGCCCAGTAATTAATAATTTTGATCCTTTAAAAGAATGTACTAAATTATTAAATGAAATAAAAGTACCTAAATGTAAACCTTATTTTTTTTAATAATCCACAGAAATACACAAACATTGTGGAAATCATCTAAAAGATAGTTAAGATTGCCTTACTTTTCTCACTTCTATTTCCTATGAAATTTTCTTTTCTATAATTCATAATTGATATATTATTATTTATTCGGTTACCTAACGTTACGTCTCATAAGAAGCACCTAATTTAAATATAAGAAATACTTACCTAAAGTAAAAAATGCCGGGTATGTTACCCTTAGATTTGCAAGATAAAACCATACAACCTCTAGTCATTTTGTTACGATATTATAAGTAACAAACAATAAACACAAAATTATAGTCACAATTTAATAAACACTAATCACTAAAATAAGAAGGTTTTTATCAATCCAAAAAACTTCTGCAACCACAAAATATAATCACACAAAGCAAAACAATCGAAACTAATACGGCTCCCATAGTATAATGTGTTGCCTAACTACACACTGATTTATCATGTGTAAGTAGGCAACACATTAAATTATTTCGTGGAATTTCGTTATTGCGCAAAATCGGCGGGGCCAACTTTGATAGTTATTTTCATACTGGGCTAGACATTTTTTGATCGAATGGGCCATAGCATTGGGCTTCCATACACCTTTAAACTTCCTTGGTCCAAAAGCATACATGTTAAGTTAAAATATTTTTTCCATTATTGTTATATGCACTTCCTTTTGTAATGATAAAGGTTCGGAAACAATGTGTACGCTAATTTAAATACAATAAATTAAGGCAATAATCCAATAATTTTGTGCCAATAATCAAAAACTTACTTTTCCTATGAACATAGAGATGAAGTGCTCGAAGATCCCAAAAGAAAATACAAAGTAGATTTTTTTTTTCTTTACAATTAATCAAGCCATTAATTTTCTAAATACTGTTTAAACTCTAAGTGACCATAGTGCATATTTTAAATTTCTTTATGACATCTACGATTTAAAAAATATGCCAAAAGAAAATTTAATATCGCATTGTAAAGAATTGGAAAATATTTTAACCAATGAAGATTTATCCGATTTAAATGGAAGTGAATTGGCAGATGAGATACCCGTAGTATTTAATCTTCTAGGGAAAAAAATTCTCTGGAAGTACTAAAATTTATTACAAATTTAAACCTCGCACCAAATCTTAGTATTGCGTTGCGTATATTAATAACTATACCAATAAGTGTTGCCACTGAAGAAAGAAGTTTCTCTAAACTAAAATAAATTAAATCATTTTTAAGGTTAACATCAAGATAACCTCGACTAAATGGCTTAGCTACGATATCTATCGAGCACGTAATTGCGAGAAATTAGACCTTAAAAAAGTAATTAAATATTTTGCGAAGTTGAAAGTTTGCAAAAGGTTTTTTGTTAATTATTTTTAAGTAGTTAATTTGCATGTTGCTAATGTTTTTTGTTTTTATATAATAATTTTTAAATGGTGTGTATATTGTATTTGAAATCGTATTTAATTTTTAACTTTATTTAATATCCCCTTTCCCTTTACCTCCAAATCAATTTCTGGGGCGGAAATTATTATTTTTGTCCAGGATGGCCGAAACGCTAGAGCTGGCTCTGGGTATTTTGGTCAGTACTTTTTATGCTTTTGCGAGAAATATACGAAGAAGGTTAAGATATATCCCGAAATGTTGTTCTAAGAAGCAAACAAATGGCCCTAGCCGCAATTTCGTCTTAACATTCTTGCAATGGGATACCAAAAAAAAAAGTACATGATGTTATAGTCATTTTAACTGTTTTCCTTTGGTAATTGTTAAAATAATAGAGCGGGCAGTTCATGTTTCCGATGCGTAACGCTTAATTGTTTAAAGTTTTGTGAATAAAGAACGCCAAACCAAGTGATACCTTGTGAAGACTTCAAGCACAATACAGGGAATCTACCTTATTAAAAACTCAGGTGTTTAATCGGCATACAAAGCTTAAAGAAAGCTTTGTTAAAGTAAAAGTGACAGAAAATTCTTTAGGTTAGCCTAAAAGCTTAAAATTTAATTTAGCAAAATCGGAACAAAACTAGAAAATTTGGAAATAATTTTGTTACTTATATTTAGACAATTTTTTACATCTTATTATAGAGCAAGGGCGTAGCCAGGATTGTATATAAGGGGGTGGGGCAGACAAAGAAAATCCTAGATTATATTGTTTGTTTTGATCGTTGTTTTTAGCATATAAGTTTCACATAAGCAGGGGAGGTAGTATTAAAAAAAATATATATAAAAATCAGAAATAGCTTGAATGAATGCGAGCGGCGACCGATGAAGGCGCACAACATTGGCTGATCAGTTGCCTCCCCTCTCACCCTGCATCCCGCCCACCCGCTCCGCTCCTATGTCTATTTTACTTAGGGTTCTTTACTACTTTTTTAAAGTTCTTTTGGGTTTTCATAAAACTTTTATGATTCATTTTTCTATAACCAAAAAAAAATACGCTACCCTTGTCGTTATAAGTGACATTTTTTAGAGTAAGAAATGATGTAAACAAAAATTATATTAGAGATCACATCCTTTGATAGTTGGATTTCACAAGCTAGCCTTTAAGCCTGTTACATTTTTAGGTCTTATAAAAAGCGTCGCAAGTTATGAAGCTCGTCAGAATTACAGTTTACCAGCGAACAACCGCTCTTCTGGAGGGGAGCTGTCCCTCCTGCCTGTTCCTCGCTCGCCCATGTTAGTGAGTGTATTTCTTAAAGTAGTAGATAAATTCGTTAAACATTTAAGAAACCACTTATTCATTATTGCCTTGGCTACTGTTAACAGCCAGTGGTGCTCAATTTGAGCATTTAACTTAGTTGTATCTAAATTATTTATTTCCACTAAAAAGCGTTTTTTTTTATTTAATAAATACTAAAAATTGTCCCATCAGATGCAAAAATGGTCCCTTTAGAACTTGCAATAAAAATAGGCGTCATCATTAAAAAATATATCGATGAGTCATACTTTCTATAGAAATCACCTCCTCCACTTCATGAAAAGGGCCCAAAAATTAAACTTTACAATTCAACTTTTTTCTTAAAATTTATTCCTTAATTTTTTACTTTACTTTAGAATGCACTGATATAATTTTAGTGTTCAGAATAGACTCAATATATCTTAGATTTTTCGATTTTCTGCAATTTTCTTATGGTATTGGTCATATAGTCAATCCGTATCCTAGAACTCTTACAAAGCATAATGCAACGATTATCTCTAACCTCTAAAACATTATTATTTAGGGCGTATCTCACATCCCGAAAAAGTTGAATAACCGTCAAAGTCGGTGTGTTAGGAAAAATGTCTTATCAATAGCAGGCAGGCCAAAATATGATAGTGTTTAATGATCACAGCTTATCCATTTTTACTTTTAATGTGGTTCTATCAAAGGAACCGGTACCACTTCACAAAAGCTTTTTTAAATAAAATTGCAGTTATTAATCATTAAGTTTTCAGAATAAGTAATTAATTTTATTTACTTTTTCAGACTTCGCTTAGTGCAGCCCAGTGGCGGATCTCCCATAAGGCTGAGTAGGCTGAAGCTTAGGGCCCCAAGAGAAAGGGGGGGCCCCAATGTTACACAGGACCCGCAAAGCACTTATGTCTGATTGCGCTAAGAAACTTTGAAATTATAAATATTTGCAGTATTTAAAAACAGGAATGGAAATGACAGTATTTTCGGAACTATTCAGCAAATTTACACTTTTTTTTCTGCGTCCCTCACACCGTTAAAAAATGTTGAGTGAAAGAGCTTTACTGGCATATTCACTTTAAAATTTAGGCACCACTAGATGGTCCTTTCACTATGAGTCAGTTCGTGCTGTAAAGTTAGCTATCAAAAAATACTCGATACTCTTAGATACATATTTGATGAGAGCTCTGAAAAAGCAGAATGTAAATTAGAGGCAAAAGGTTTGTATAAAAGACTTACGAAGCGGAAAATAGCAGTTTTATCTATAATATGGAAAATGATTTTGGAACGAATTAATAAGGTTAACAAAATATTACAAACTCCTGGTTTAGATATATGCCAAGGATACAATTTACTTCATTTATTGGAGTTGTTCATTAGGGGTTTACGTAAAGATTCCGAGCATTATGAAAGTTTTTGAGAAGAAAGCAACTGAACTGAGTACGGAAGTTCAAGAAAATTTTATTGATGAGCATAAAAGGGTACGACCAAAAATATATTTGGATGGAGAGAAAGAATGAAATATTCTTTAAGGAAAGGGATAAGTTTCGTACAGAGGTTTTTAATGTTCTATTGGACAAATTAGGGGTCGAACTTGAGAAAAGAAGTTTTGTATATAAGGAACTTGGAGATAAATTCAAATTTATAATAAACTTGGGCAAAAAAGACTCAATTATCGAACCAGAATCAATACAGTCCGTTATGTCATTATATAGAAATGATATTTGAGAAGAACTAGTTGGTAAATGCAGCCAATTTCAGCATTAGATTTGGTATGTTTTAAACAAAATGATTCTATTACTGCTTTCGAAATGTTGAAATTAATTTTTGAAGAAAATCTTATTGATATATTTCCGAACCTCTATACAATTATCAAAATATACTTAACAATGCCTATAACAAGCTGCGAAGCAGAACGATCATTCTCAAAAATGGCCTATATAAAGAATAAATATAGATCAAAAATGACAAATGAAAGATTAAATAACCTTACAATTCTGTCAATAGAATATGATATCACAACAATCACGAGATCCATTACCTATGATGAAGCAATTGCAGAATACGTTTCAATTACATGCAGAAGAGAACTTTTTTTGAATATTTTATTATTTTAATTATAATAAGGATAAGTTTGTTTTAGTTTTAATAGAATTTAAACATCCATCATTTGTCGTTTATTTTTTGCTTAGAGAATTTTAGTTTTTTACAGAAATTCAAAAAAATTAGCTTCATGTGGACTAGGTAGGGCCTTAAAGTTTCAGTCAGCCTAGGCCCCAAAAAGTGCGATCCGCCACTGGTGCAGCCTGAAAAGATATGGCAAAACTACTTATTCGAAATTCACAAACCAGTGAACTAATGGGTGGCCCTTTTTCTTTGCTAAAAGATGTCTGTTTTTGCGTTTTCTGAATACCTTGCCATCTCTACCTAGATGACACATTTTAACATTATTTAACATTTTCAACATTTTTCTCAATATGCTTTACTAGGTGCATTGGAAATATTCTGTTTGATGGCACCAGAATCGTTTAAATCTCACTCTGGTTTTACAAAAGTTGCATTTATTTTCTCAATGATTCTTCGTAAGTTGTGTCTTGGCTTACAGCGAATGTATCATCCCAATAAGTATAAAATATGTAGTCGTCTTAGCCAATCAGGAGTTTTGATTCTTTTGAAATCTCCGTAATTTAATGCAATAAGCAAAAGCATACCTTCAACTATGTACAGTAACGGTCATTAAATTTTGGGCAATTCTTTTTCCTTTCGTAAAATAGGCTTATGCCACCTTCTACTGAATATAAATACCTGTTGAAAAACCTAATAAAGAAACAGGTGTCCGTTGTTAGTATATAAAAATATTTTTTTAAATGCCAAACCTAACTTTGGATCAAAAAGTATTAATTATTCATTATATTGAGCAGAAAGGTAGGCCAGAAAGGGATGTGGCGGAAGAGCTTAACATCCCACAAAGTACTGTTCATTTTGTTAAAAAAATGGCAGGAAACACACTCCTTTGAGAGAAGAGCTAAAAGTGGTCGCCCCAAACTATCGAACCAAGAACAAGACAATAATTTAGTTAATGTTTTGAGAAACCAACCATTTAAATCTGTAGTTACAGCAAAAATGAAAAGCAATTTCCCAGCATCGGTTAGAACGGCACGGGAAGAATAAGGCAAATATCCGAAATGCGCTGCCACCCGGCAGCCTTAAACCGTTTTAACAAATGCAAATAAAGAACAATGCATTGGATTTGCTTACAATTTTACTTGGAACCTCCGATTTTTTGGAAAATATAATACTCACCGATGAAAAAGTGTTTCAGTCGTGCTTTAATGGGATAACTTAGGTACACAGGCCTCAAGGAAGACGATTTGATGAAAAATATACCCAAAGGACAGAAGTAGTGGGCGATTTTCGGTAAATGTTTGGGGATGGCTAGGTGCACAAGGATGTTATTTTATCGAAGGAAGGTTCACTGCGGAGGATATATAGGTCTACTACAGAATATCATACTTCTTTCTGTCCTGGATCGATTTCCGGACAAAAATTTCATCTTTCAGCCAGATAAGTGTCCCGTTCATACGGCCCGGCAAGTCAATGAATGAATGGAAGAGCAGCCTATCAGGGTTTTCCCGTGGCTCGCACGTAGTCCGAATTTAAATGTTATGGAAAATGTTTGGGGCTTATTATTTAAAAAATAAATAGGGAAAATGAGTTTAGGCCGCAAAATGTAAACGAACTTAAGGATAAAATTTTAGAGGCGTGGAATGAGTTACAAGGAAATCCGGACTACGCCCGGGCTTTGGTCCATTCGATGCCTGAAAGGCTAAACATGTCTTAGAAAAACGGGCCGCAATAAAATATTAAATTTGTTTGGAAGGATATTTAGTTTGTTTAAAGTTATTAAATTATTAAATAATTTATTAATTTGTCAGTTTTTATAAAATATAAATATTTTCTTTACCTTTAGCTTTATTTAGAGTTATTAAAAGTAAAACAAGGTAAAAAAAGATTTATAAAAATTGGGAGAAAAGTCAAAATTTAACAAATTTTTTTGCCCAAGATTTAATGGCCGTTATGTACCTAATTATTTTTTTTTTCATTAGGAGTCAAAT
>JAHBCN010004889.1:0-60068 GCA_019359885.1 Listronotus oregonensis | reverse complement strand
TTACCGCATCTTTTAGCGGTTATTAACGATTCTCTTAATCAACAGCACAAGAAATCAACTTGGATAGAATAATATATTTATGTTGTAGGGTGCCTAGTACTATTAATAATATCACTATTAGTTTAAAAAATTAGATTAAAAATGTTATATTTGTGTTTTTTCAAATCAAAATCTTTTACACAATCGTCAATATCAAAAAAATGTTTAATTGCCGATGGACATAGCCGATCTCAGATAGTTTTTAACTCTAGATTAGAAAAGCCTCTCTCGCAACTGGCATTACTAACGGCAGATGTTAAAAAATCCTCAACATTATGACAATGTTTAGTAAGCCATCTTTAAGATAATTATGTATTTTAATATATATTCAGAGAGCAGGACGTAAGCTACGGTTTCCTAAGACTGTCGGTTGCGGAGGACGGAACCGATAGCGGAGCGAAACCGAGTGTTTTTGACGTTTTTGACGTCTTATTTTCGTTAAAATTCTGCAAACTTAAAAAAGGCTTATTTTTGCGCGAGATTTTGCAGCTGTTGGAATCGATCACGAATTTTAGCATTTACTCTCTCTTTACTTAAGTAAACATTCTTCACTTTAATTCGTTCTCGTACGATTATCTTGGGAGTTCAATTCCAAGCTCTTCATATGAACTTTTAGCATATTGTAGTGGCATCGTCCACAAATCTCTCTTGTTTTTCTTTTAATACGGTCTGTATTTTCTGAACACACTAATGTATGTTCAGCCCCTTTGTTTTTTTTATGTTATTTTTATTATTTGAAATTAAAAAAATCGTTGCGTTTATCGTCGCCCCCTTTCGTATGCCACCCGGGGCCATGACCCCCCTACCCACCCCACGCTACGCCACTGCAAGCAACGAGCTAATACTTTCATTTTCTTATCTAAGCTTAAGGGGAGTATCAAGTGTTGTAAATGCGAACCTAAACTTCCTGCAATTCAAGCTTTTTTTTAGGGTTGGGTAATATTAAATGAAAATGACGATGATTTATTCGTTTTCAAAGCAATTCATTTAAAAGTTTTGCCTTTTAGGACTTCTAAAAAAATGAACGTATATTGTTAACGTCCCAAAAGTTAGAACTTTTTATAATAATTTATATTATATTTATTGTTGCATTGAACATGCATTTTTTTATTTATCAACAATAAAATCGCTTCCCTTTAGAATTGAAAAGTCACGATCTGTAGTTCCTTTTATTGCATCATTACCAACCCGGCGGCGGCGTTCCGAGCGAAAGAACTGTCGGTATTCCACAATACTCGTAGAGGTACTACTTCCTAAACTAAAAGACACATTTTCACGCTTGATTTACGAAGGAAGGCACTCCGATGAGCCGAGGAAAAAAATACATATATCTTTCAAGTCACATCAATCTGTTTTTAATTGTATTTTTTATCCATTTTGTAATATTTTTGTACAAGGAATGTTAAAAATAATATACTGTGAATACGGGTTGTTACCATCTCCGTATGTTGGCTATGTTTTCTGATCAAGAAAATATACATTTTTTTAAATGGGCCAAAACTTATAAAAGAAATCTTTAAAAATGTTTTTAAATAACTTTTAGAAGACAAATCAATAATAGCCTAAGCGGCAACCGTCATAAAAGAGGATGAACCAGAATAAGTAAAAAAAAAACAGACTTTATTACTTTTTAAATATTAGACAACCAACGGTCTGGCGATTTGTAACTTATCCAATTTCGAAGTGGAAGTTTACACGCACTTATATAAAACTTTATATGATACTTTCTCAATCATTTGGCAAGTGAAAAATTCCTATATTATTTTCCCAAAATCGTAAAGTTCCTGTATCTGTATCTGAAAGTGAGGAAGGTGATAAATATCACTGCGCATAGGACTCAGTAGGTCCTTTGTGCTACCTCCTAAAGGGAACTCCTCACTCAGTACGCCGCGTATCCTATTGATTTAAAGTAGGTGACAGCGTCGCCGAGGGAAATCTCCTTAATGTCGGCCAAGGAAAGCCAATACTCGCCCAGCATGGATCTTCTCTTGGACTAGAGTACAGGGCGGTTACCAAGGATGTGCTCCACCGTCTCGTCTTTCTGTTTACAACCTCTACACAGAGGTGTGTCATTTATATCCATTCTAAAGAGGTGTTTTCGCAGTTGACAATGTCCAGTAAGAACGCCCGTAATTAGACGTTAATGTTTAGCTGTATCTCTGTCAGAATAGTTCAGTAACTCCCTGGAAAAGTTACAGTTTACTGTTTCATCCCCGCGCCTTGTGTCTCAAAGTGCCTAAAAAATATTTTTTGGATTTGTTTAAAAAAACCATTTTGCAAAAGTCTGGTTAACATTTAGACCCGACCAATCGATCTGGTTTTTTTGTTTTTCAGTCTCTTTAATATCTAACTAAAAAATATAAAAATTTCCAAATGCCTCAAAGTCATATTTTTTTAATAACCTTCTAAAAAATTTAAGGGTTGGTAGGGGGCAGCTACCCTTCAACCGGAACTCGACTTTCTTATATAGGGGTCCTTCAAGGACAACTACAAAAATTTTCATAGGGCTTTAGGAACCTACCCAAAATTGTTCATCAGCTCTTGAACTAAAAAGTGGAAGATATAAAAAGGCCTCGTGCTTGGTATATTTGAGAGTTTGTAGCACAAGATTTTATTTAATTTAAGATACTTACCCCAGTCTCTTAACACTGCTCCTTATACAGTTTTTTTATTTATGTCTTCCTTTTTAGATGAAGTTCGCACTGGAACATACCGTCAGCTGTTTCATCCCGAACAACTAATCACAGGAAAAGAAGATGCTGCCAATAATTACGCCAGGGGTCATTACACCATTGGAAAGGAAATTGTCGACGTTGTTTTAGACAGGTTGCGGAAGTTAGCTGACCAATGTACTGGACTACAGGTAAAAAATAAACTTTAACTTGTGAAAAAAGTTGTAAATTACTGTTCTTGGTGGTCCAACTAAAACGATAGAAATTTCAAATCGCACACAAACCATAACCAATAATAAAGAACTTTTTATTTTAGTAATTGTTAAATAAATTTGTCATAAAACATTTTCAAACAAGTATTAAGTTTGCAGAATTTAATCAAGCATCAGTGAGAACAAATATTTACCAATTGTATTTTTACGAACTGCCCCTTAAATTATTCGTATTGTTTGAGCTTGGCAAACTGTATGCATTACTAAAATAAAAAATTAGAGGCATAACATGAAATATTAGCACTTTTAATGGTTACTTTCATGACTTCACAACTCATATTTCATAAACACATTTTATCCGCGATAGGAGGAACGAGGAAAGAACTCGTAATCATAGGCAGCGTAGGCTGAGAAAGATAATGCACAAAGACATAAAGAAATGAATTCAAGAGATAATTTTTTTATGTTTCCTTATTAAATGGGTATGTTGTACTTACAGTATTAAAATTTTCTTTTTATATTAGTCTTTAATAGCTGTTTAAGACATACGAGAATTATTTTAAAAATTTCACACCAGTACTTTGGTCAAGGGAAGTTAGGAAATAAATAGGAAATTTTTAAGGCCAGCAGATATCAAGATGCGGTTTTCTGCATTGTTTTTTTTATCTTTGTGACAGCTCACGAAGGATTTTTCATATACATATATAATATATGCTAGACATATACATATACATATATGCTCCTAAGTACCAGAGTACCGTGAGTGCCGGATTTTCCGATGTTTAACCCATCTTTTTCCCCAGTTCCGTCAACGCTGTCCAAGCACTGAAACAAGCAAATATTGCTTTTCACAGCACCTTTTAGACAAGACGGTAGTGCCACCACGGACGTTATTTTAAATAACTACTACCTAAATATGTCTCCCCGTCGGGGAATCAAACCCGGATCGCTGGCACGGCGAGCCGAGGCTCTGACCACTACGCTATCGGAGAGACACACATATTGTGTTCAGAAAGCTCCCAGGAAAAAATTCTATATAGTGTGATGATACCATTTTTCGAAAAATGTATTCTGGTGCATAAAATGCATTTTCAAATTGCATAATTATACTTGCAATATTATAAGAACGACTGGAAACTCGAAAATCGTTTTTTGGGAGTTTTCGGGGATGACGAATTCAATTCAGGCATTAGAAAGAAAAAGAAAAATTTCTTTATTTTGGTCGATCTGGATCTAAATGCCCTGGACTACTTTTAACCAATCAAAATGGGTTTTTTAACCGGTCGCCATGACAACGCATGTATTTTATTGAATTTTTTTTCTCTATGGTGGATAACCAACAGTGACTTATAGTGGAAATTTTTTGACATAATGACAGAATTTTTCTTGACAGTTATACAGTGGCAAAATTGGGATTATCAAACTTTGAATTTTTAAAAAGTGAAACATGCGACCTACACCAAATATATAATAGATGCTATTAGCTTCAAAGAAAAAACTTTGATAGGGAAAATTTTCTTTTGGGAATTTGCGAAAAGGTTGATTTTTTTGCCCTCTTCCCCAGAGAAATATCTAAGTTTTAGAAGCAAATCTCCTATTTGTATTTTTTTCGTAAATTCATTTAATTTTTTTCGTCAAACCCCAAATTTCGCAAAATTATCTATATTTTTCTGAAAACCACAGGCAGTCGAATTTTTTTCACTTTTCAGATGCCTCTAATTTGGGGTCGTCCATTAATCACGTGAGGCTCGAAAGGGGGGAAGGGGGTTCGACAAAAATCACGAAGTATTATAAGGAGGGAGGGGAGAGAGTGTAGTAAGATATCATGTGTATTTATTTTGTCGTTGAAAGCGCAATTTCTAAACAACCGAAAAGCGGCGTGTGAGCTCGAATCGCCGTTGCTGTTGAATTAGATTATACTTACCTGTAATTAAAGATAATATTCTAATTTTTAAAGATACTTTGTACTTTTAAAATACATGTGATTTCGAGTAGGGTGGGAGGTTAGTGTTAAACCTCATCACGTATTACCAGGGGGAAGGGGAGGGGTAAAAAAAATGCCAAAAACATCACGTGATTAATGGACGACCCTTTTCAAGAAAAATTCAGATATTTTTGCAAAATTTGGGATTTGACGATAAAATTTGACCTTCACAAAAAAATACAAATTGAATATTTGTTTTTGAGTTCGATATTTCCCTTGGGAAACGCACAAAAAAATAACTTTTTTTTCGCAAATTTTAAAATGATAAGTTTCTTTACCAAAGTGATCCCCTTAAGGTCAATAACAGCTGGTATATGATTGGAGTTGGTCCTATGTCGCACTTTTTAGATACAAAACTTTGAAAATCCTAGACTTGCCACTGATTTAAAACCTGGACACAATAAAAATATATTTCTTTAAAACTTAACAAACTTTGTTTAATACTAAAGGTAAATCCGTAGACTTATTCAAGTTGCTGGTGGTCAATAAAATGACCTATAAATACAACATCGTAATGTTTAGAGATCTTCGGCTTTGCTGGAGTTCTTTTTGTGTAACTTTCTTATTTAACTATATTTTTTGTCGATCGCTTATTCACGAGTATTATTAACTTATACAAAATAATAGATTATAGCCCCTATAAATACATAATTTTCGATTAGTAAACGATTATAGTATAGCTAACCAAAAAGTCAAAAAAGAAAACAATAAGTCTATTTGCAACCTTGTCACTACAATCCAATAGGAGTTATTAGAGCACCTGTCGAAATATGATTTCCTCAATTTATTACCAAAAAAATATTGAAACTAACTCTGGTATTAATTGGCGATTAATTATCTCAACCCCTTAGCACGCTCGCTAGACTCCTAAGTTCAATGACCTCGATAATTAATTGCCCTTATTAATACCCTTGTTAGTTAAATACCTATTATCTCCGCCAGGATTTAATAAACTCCTTTATATTTTGGCAGAAGAACATTACAACACTTAAGATGAAGTTATCTATGACAATGTGATGACAATGTGTACTCCGGTATTTTTATTTATTATCATGGAATTACGGTAAAAAAATATGTTTTAATTTACCTATATAAGTTATCTACCTATATAATCTCGTTGACGTTATTCGAAGTGCTATACCTTTCATTGCCATTGCCTACATAAGTCAAATAGATAATCATCTCGTATCATATCTGAAAAGGCTAAATTGTCTGCATTGCAATACAAGCGTTATTACTTTAATTTTAAAGTTTCATCTTGAATTTATTAACCTAACGGAAAATCTTAGATTTGAGTTATGATTCTTCATTTATTATTTGGTTTTCTTCCTGGTTTCAGTACTATTGAAATCTATCTATTAAGTGGCAGTTAATAAAGAAGTGTTGTTGTTAACTGAATTTGCAGTTTTGCTAGGTTTAATCGTTCGTTACTTGCTAAAATTCTTATTTTTTATTGTATCATATTACAATTCTTACTTTTTTTTATGACTTGTGTATTTTTAATTTTAAGCATTTTTTATTATTTTTTATGTACTTTAGCTAATTTATTTTATTTTGTTGGTAATTTGAAATTTTAAATTGATTAAATTAATACTTTATCTTCGTAAAAATATCTTGAAAAATTAAAAGAACAGAAAATGTTGTAAAAGAAGTATATTCAGATTATATATATATATTATAAATAATATATATATATATATAATATATATATATTATATATATATATATATATATATATATATATATATATATATATATATATATATATATATATATATATATATATATATATATATATGTTTATGCTATTTTTTTAGGGATTTTTGGTATTTCATTCCTTTGGAGGTGGAACTGGATCAGGATTCACTAGTTTATTAATGGAAAGACTGAGTGTCGACTATGGAAAGAAATCTAAATTGGAATTTTCTATTTACCCTGCCCCACAAGTTAGTTTAAAACTGTTAATGTTTAATAATATTTTATAAAAATGGTCTTTTCTTTCATGACTGACTACATTTCGATTGTAAAATCTTAATTTAGCTCAGCTTTACACACTTACAGTATTTTCATCTCAGTTTTTTAATTTTCTCGTATTAACTAGGCAAGAACATACAAAAAATTATAAATTATCGATTCGGTTAATAACTTTTATTGTAAAGTGTGCATGCATCGACTTACAATTAAATTCTGAACGGCTTTTTTAAATATCATGCCAACTAACATCACTTTTCGATATTTCATTTAATTTTGATAATTTTTTTCCAACCGGCGCCCATAAGCCGAATGTTAATATCGATTTTTAGGTTACATGATAAGCAGAGGCAATGCCAAAAAAGTTTTTTATTAGTTTTAAAAATTAAAAAATCCAAATGTGTCCAAATTTTTTGTGGTCACTGTATAAAACTAGTACGACTTAATTTGGAAGTGGCTTGCGAAAGATCATTATAGAAAAATATGTTTTAAAAAAGTTTTAAAAATATAGTCCAAGCAAGTAACCGGTATTTAATAAAAATGTAGCAACAAATCATAATTTGTTAGTAAAACACAAAATGCATCAAAATATCAGTTTAATAGTATACTTACACTTTAAAATGTCTTAATATTTTTTAGGTATCTACTGCAGTAGTCGAACCTTACAACTCCATTTTAACTACTCATACAACTCTAGAACATTCTGACTGTGCCTTTATGGTAGATAACGAAGCCATATATGATATTTGTCGAAGAAATTTAGATATTGAAAGACCGACTTATACCAACTTAAATAGACTTATTGGGCAGGTAGGTAATGGGATTTTAAACAACAAGGTACAATTCTTGTTCTGAATCTCAAAAGTATAAACGGCTGCTCGAAAAACGACTTTGATCCGAGGTACAAACGAAGTAGAATATAAACCTACTCGCTGTACCAGAGTTCCTATTTTTACTTAAGAAAAATGGCGAAATTAAGCTTTTCCAGCGAGCCAATGGAGCTTATGCCATTAAAAACAAAAGTTGGGGTGGCAGGAGGTTGAAGAAAAATTTATTCTTATATACTAACCGAAAAATAATAAACAATCAAAAGTAGTTATAGTATTTTTCAAGATATAAGAAAATGACTAGACATATCGATTATCTCCGACTGCAATAAAAATCTTCGAAAGTGATCCTTTATGGCCATGCCAACAGAGGTGAGAATAGTTCAGGTCCCCACTTTACCCTATACGTTTAGATATAACCTGGGGCAAATAGGACATCCTGAATACTTATGTATTACTCCAGTTAGGTAGAAATACGATCCTGTACGGTCAGGTGCGATAATTAGGTCAACCTACCCTAATAGTACTATAAAATGCTAATTTCGAGGGTTTTTACTGCACTCAGAAGCAGTCGAGACTTTAAGTCATTTTTTTATATCTTAAAAATACTATACCGTTTTTAGCGTTTCGGATCAACCAGTGCCTACTTTTTAAACAATTTTTAAATACTTTTAAAATGTTTGAAAAATTGGAATGTATCAATAATTGTAAAAAAAATGTTACTGCTCAAAAAGGAGGCAAGAGTTTATTTGACATTTGTATTTATAATTTTTTTAAGGTCACGTTTTTATTTTAACGCCGCCGACGGTATTTAAAATATAATTACTGAGAAACAGACTTAAAGTCCATAAATCAATCTGTATTGTAAGGTGACACCAACCCGTAAATGTAATTGTGGCTTTAAACAATTTGCAAGTGTTTGTAGCCGTATACTTTTTAACTCTAATTAATTTCTGTATCTATACTTAATTAATCCATATTTATTAAATAACTATTTACTAAAAACAATCAAATAAATATTAGGTAAAATTATATTTTTTCTGGATTTCCATTGAATTAATTTATTTAAAAAATACAACGTCTGAATTGGTAAGTCTCTCCAGCCATTTTCAGATAAATACTAAATAAATAAGGATTTACAATAGTAATTTTTATACATAAAAGTCTACTGAAGCATGAATGCGAATATGCATGTCATTCTGGTAAACCTGCAACTTGTTCTTATTCAGTTTTCATTCAAAAACGGCCTAAAGATACATTTATCAGTTAAAGTTTCCGTTGGAAGTATACAATTTTCAACCCACCCCACTGTCTGTGTTTTTAGGTAGTATTATAATGTAAACTTTTTTATTTCAGATTGTTTCTTCCATAACAGCTTCTCTACGATTCGACGGTGCCTTAAACGTGGATCTAACTGAATTCCAAACCAACTTAGTGCCTTATCCCCGTATTCACTTCCCCTTGCTACATATGCACCAGTAATTTCTGCTGAAAAAGCTTACCACGAACAACTTACAGTTTCAGAGATAACTAATGCCTGTTTTGAACCAGCCAATCAAATGGTTAAATGCGACCCTAGACACGGAAAGTACATGGCATGTTGTATGTTGTACAGGTAAGACATCGGATGTTTAAAAATCATAAAACTTAAAACCTTTTGGCCATTTATATTCTTATGTCCAAATTAATAGTTATAAACAGTTCAATATCGGTATTTTTGACGATTTACTAAGCAAAAAAGAATTTGAATAAATTTTACATTTCTATCTTAACTGTTTAAAACCTATCTAATACCAAGTACCAATTACAGATGGTACCATATAGTACAAATTTGGTACCATCATGGTACTACTTATAGTTGACACCAATCTTCGATCATAGGAATATGAATAGCCAAAAGGTTTACAATTTTATATAGAATCCAAAAATGCGACAATATATGGAGTATACCATTTAAAATAAAAACAGCAACCCTGGTAGAAAGGACTACCTGTATACATCAAAATACTAAAAAAAAAAACGTTTTATTAAAAAACATTTGCATTCAACTTTTTTTGTCTCATAGTTTTTTAAAAAGTATAGTGGTTTATTTTTTATGGTACACCATGTGCATACATACACATTTTGCATGTGCATAATACACATTTTAGTTTTTTGAACGTTAAAAAAAATCGTTATATTTTTATTTTTAAAAGAATAAAGTGATGCCATCAGTTAAAATATATATCGTTCTAAATATTTTTATTTTTAAAATGACATTGAAAGTGATGCAATCATCTAAAAATTTGTAGTATTATCTAATGAGAGACGAATTAAAAGCAATAGTTATCTTTTCCATTCTAAATGTATTCTGGAAATACTTATTTAATGACGGAGGCCGTCATCTTAAATGCATTTTTTCGGTATACCTTATTAATGATGGATGCCATCACATTATCTGCAACACTTGACCCAATAACGGCTAACTGCCTATTTTTGTGTCTTTTTGGTACCTTTTTGAAAATGCCTTGTCATGAAACAGTGCTGGCAATGCCATTAAATTAAAAGTACATGGCCAGCAAAAATTTTTGTATGGGTAATTTATCATAAAAATTTGAAAGAGGGGACGTGAATTGATAAAAGCAATAGTTATCATTTTCCCCCCACCTGGAGATTCTTTTACGCTAAGCGTTCAATATTGGTGTGATAAAATGTAACGGCATTAATAACGTTCTAAAAAATCCTACAGAAAAAATGGGGAATTATATGTGTGGAAAATGATGCGCATTGATATAATTTTCTTTGTCACTGATTGAAAATTAAATAAATAATGAGTAATGATTTTCGGTTTAGGCTAAAAACATTTAAGTAAATTCAATACCATCTTAATATTTTTTTAACCAAAAATAGCAAGAAACGAACACACACACAAGTAATTAGAATTTGGGTAGCGATCTAGGGTATGGGTATGCTTCAATTGGTTTTTAACTAATTGTTTACAATTACATTTTCTTAATTATTTTAGAGGAGATGTGGTACCAAAAGATGTAAATGCTGCAATTGCCTGCATCAAAACTAAACGTACCATTCAGTTTGTAGACTGGTGCCCCACTGGATTTAAAGTTGGTATTAACTACCAACCTCCAACTGTAGTACCAGGTAATACAAGTTCTTTTTATTTGATAAAGCATTTAGAGACAAGTCGGTGAAATAATCGCCTTTATTAGTACCATTGTTTGCTTAATAGCTTTTACACAGGGTCGATATAAATTTAATAATCTTATATAAACTGTTTTTAAATTTTAGGTGGTGACTTAGCGAAAGTTCAACGAGCAGTTTGTATGTTGTCCAACACCACTGCCATAGCCGAAGCCTGGGCTAGGTTGGACCACAAATTTGATTTGATGTACGCTAAGAGAGCCTTTGTCCATTGGTATGTAGGAGAAGGAATGGAGGAGGGTGAATTCTCCGAAGCTCGTGAGGATTTAGCAGCATTGGAGAAGGATTATGAAGAGGTGGGTACCAAGTTTTTTGTCTTAAATAGATAAATATGTTTTTTTCATGACAAACAGAATAGAAATGAACATATTTATAACGTTTATAAATAAAATACATTTTTTCTACTAAAACACTAGTAACACCGCATAAGTTTTGCGCATAATATGGTCACCTCCTGACTATTGTTTTAACATAATGTTAAATAAGGAGCAATTTTAAAATTGATTATGGTCCTTTGGTTTAAAGTGCTATCAAGGAAGTTTGAAGGTTAATGGAAGCCCAATACTATGGCGTATTCGATCAAAAAGTGTCCGGCCCACTATGAAAATAACTGTCATGGGGGGCCCCCTCGATCATGCGCAGTAACATTATTCCCCAAAATATGGTAATGTGATGTCACCTACACACAGTTTGAAGGAAGGCAACACATTATCTTTTGACAAAACCAAAAGTATTTTTATTAAAAAAAGTAGTTTCATAACGTTATTTTAATAATAAAATATAGCTCAATAATAAGCGATAAAACTTTTAATGTTTTTTAAGTCTATTAATGTTTTTATCGTATAAAGATTCTCGCCCACTAGAGCGACGCGGTGCGGCGCGACGCGATGCTTCAGTTTAATTACATGTAAAGTATTCCTGATGCATTTAATCGCGTCGCACCGCGTCGCGCTAATGGGCGAGAACCTTTACGCACTCTTTATGAAAAATATAGCATTTAATACCAAATTATCTGCATCCACAATTTCCGACTAGCTGGTTGGAAGCCAAAGACTTCCAATCTCGTTTAAATGGTTTTATTTTAACTTCTTTTCATTGCTCCACTTCTGTCACATTTGTAATTTTTCGCATATAACACAAAAATTGACTTTTTGGACCTATGTCACTTTTTTCTGAAATGACGATATTTTTGACTGCTACACGCTGGTCATGTATATGGAATCAATTTCCTTGCATATACTTTTACCTAGCCTGGCCACATTTAAAAATAAAAAGTTGTTGCAGGAGCGGGTAGCGTTCTGTCATGATGTTCTTTTTTTACACAATGCCTTCAGATACTATTTAAACTTAGAATGTGTTTGCTCATTGGCGGCCAAGAAGACTAATTTGTCTTGTTAGATCTTCATTAGAAAAATGTTTAATGACAATTATAATTGATTTAATTTTTTTCAGGTTGCTGTCGATTCTATTGAAGGTGAAGCCGATGAGGGAGACGAATATTAAGCATGAGACACAAGCAAATAACAGGATTTTATAATGATTTATTCTTATTTTTTAACAGAACTATATTCTAAATAATATTTATTAATTTATTAGATTCATGAATCTTTTATAATATAAGTTATTTGATCTAAAATATTATTAGTTTTTCGAAATATTTTTAATATCTACACCCATATAGTTTTATAAATTTAGTATTTATATACGTTTCCTATTTATTTTTTGACAATTCCAATTTCATATTGCTGTATTTCTTACTAATAAATTTAAAATACATCTTATGACTACATATAATACAAAGTTTTAATAAATATACGAGTATTCTTTGCACTCTTCCTTTTACCTTTTCAGGTTTTGGAAGAGAGAATGCGGGTCAGTAAAACTGGGCGGGGGCAGGATAGGGCCCGAGTGATAGCCTTAAGTTGTTTAAACTTATATCTTTTCAACCTCCACCGGTAGTGACTAGTCAAAGGTTGTTATATTGCATTTTACTGTAAGTTTAAAGGGTTGTTGTTTTATATAGCTTTAATGAATGAATATGAATAAATATTTATTGATTTGTTTCTGCAGGAAATAGTTAACGAAAAAACCTGCTTAAATGATTCAGGTACGAGTAACGCGCATGCGATTGCATTGAGTTGCTATATTTCGTTTCATTTAATCTCTTATTCTAATGGCCTTTCAAGCTTGTTTTATTTTATGTGTATTCTATGCATATACGCAGATAGCGTGCATACATAGGTATATACACATATTTTAGTAAAATTATTTTATTGTGTACAATTTATTTTATATTCACATCCATTTTTTAATATTTACATCACATTCATGCTTAATTACATACACTTTTTATATTCCTTTATTTATTTCTGTCATTCCAGTTAATTTTTTACATTTATTCGATCTTGCTTACTCTGCTATTATTGTGTATGTGTGTTACTATAGTCGCCTGAGATGCGCGCGAGCTGACATCTCTAGTACGTGCGGGGTCATTATGGACCGATGGATCTTCTTAGGGGCCTCATTAGGGACCGATGGATCTTCTAGGGTTCTAGGTTCTAAGGCGGCTTTGTTCGTTAATATCCGGTACGACATCTGAATCCCTCTCCCTATTACCTCATCGGCAAATGCCAGGGAATGCCCTAGAGCCGAAGCAGGTGAGCTGTTCACTACCGCATAGGCAGATACTGAAGGAATGCCTCAGAGCCGAAGCCGGCAGTGATTTGTTCACCTTGTCGGCAATTGTCAGGGAACACCCTATTGCCGAAGCAGGTAAGTCGTGAGTGCCTGTTGGGGTCCTTTCTCCGGGCTGGTGGGTATTAAAAGATTGAGTTTTCAATTCAATAAACTTTACTTTCATCATTTCAGCTAATTTACTACAATCTTCCCTATTTCTATCAGTCTTAGACATTTTTTTACTTAACTTTATTAATTAACAACAAAGTATTAAACTTATAACTTTTTTTTTACAAACAAGAGAAAATAGTTTTATCTTTTCTTTTTTTTTATAGCAAAACAAAGGTAAGAAAAGCCCAGCCAGTGTTTGATACCAGAGCTCTTCGTTACCGCGAACAAAACAAAGCAAAACACAAAAAAAAATTACAACTAATAAAAAAGAAAAATAAATAACCAGAACAAATAAAAATCTAAAGTACTAAAGAAGGTTTAATTTATAGAAAAACGAAATAAAGCGAAAACTAATTATTTAAAACTAAAAATTGAATTTAACAAGATCGAAATAAAACGCTCACTAGCTCTTGGGATCGCACACTCAGGAGAAGGGAACACCACGTATGCCGACAGCTGTTGTTTTCACAATGAAAATTAAGCATGCACTGCCGAATCCGCAACAACCTTAAGCTTGTCTTCTTCCATCAAATTCATAGGGGTTTTTTTACGGTTGTTAGTACTAAAATGTCCCAAATGGGGTGATTAATGGATCCTCTGTGGAGCGTATGTGGGATAGGTCTCCCTTGCTACGTCTCCTTATTCGTGGCACTGCTCCGGTTAGCTCTGATTGTGGAAACAGGACTCCTTTACCCCTTGATGGTTGAAGAACGGGGGCTACATCACTGACCGAGCTTGGGCCGGCGGTACCAAGCATGGTCGTGGAACCCAGCCTCTTAGTTTGCGGCTTTTCAGCCCTTTCCATGCTGCTTTGCGCCCTTGGCGCGCTTTTGGTTGGTGTTCGCAACATACTACTGATTGGTTGATTTAACACGGTGGGTACCGTACCTTAACCACGGTTCTACCATGTTGGGTTCACTTTATAAAGTTTATCCGCGTCACTCTGCCAAATTTCCCTTTGTTAGCACGGCGGTCAGTTCCAGAATCGAGCGCCTTCTATGAAACTTCCAAATTCGGGTACCAAGCTGTGACCACGGTTCCACTGTGTTAGAACCACTTCTTACATCTTCTTCGATTCTTCCTGTAAAATCTCCCTCCGCTAGCACGGCGGTCAGCCTAAGAGGCGACACGTGTTGCTCGCCTTCTATGGGGCTTCCAAATCCGGCTCCTTTGGGTACCAAGCGTTGACCACGGTCCCGCTGGGTCGCAAACGCTTCTTACTACTTCCCTTTAACTTCCTGTAAAATATCAGCCCAATCGGACTACGGTCACTTGGTCTTGACCACGGTTCCGCCGTGTCGGAAACTCTTTCTGGGACTCCTGGCTTCCTTCCTGTAACGTAGCACCGCGATAGAACCACGGTTAGACACAGAGGCGACACCTAGTGCTGCACCTTCTATGTGTCAACCTTCTGCTTCCGCTACAACCGGTACCAAAAAAAAAACACTATTGGTTCCTTGGCTGAGTCCTCTTATATTATGCTCCAATATACTCCCTCAGTCTCCCGGCTATCCGAGCACGGTCCGATCTATTTCCTGGACGTCATCTTCATGAGTTCTTGTGATCCCGACCTTGATCACGTGGGCGATAGGTACTATTTGATTCCCACTAATTTTTAGCTTCCTATCCTAAAAATTCCGATTTTAAATACACGGTTAGGCTTACTTCACCCTGGGACCAAGTGCCTACCACTTTGGTGCAATGTGGTGGCAGCTTTATTCCGATCCCTGAAAAGGAATCCAGAAGTTTAACGATTTTTATTAAACCAGGGATCGCCGTACTTTTTACGGTCGGCCTCTCCCGGTATCCTGAAAAAAAACTTTTAAACAAAAATAAATGAAACTTCAATTAAAAGCACTTTCTGTCCGATAACAAAAGAACAGGAGCCTATAAATACAGAGAAAAATTCTCAGAGCAACAAAGGTACATCTTTCCTTTATTCTCTTAAACCTGGGAGTGCCGTGTACCAGCGTCTCCCGGTATCTAGTTAGATGCGGCCTCTCTGAAGGGCCTGCACCGACTGCTTTGTTACGCCGTGCCGCCTCTGAGGCTGACCGCCGTGCTAGCGGAGGGAGATTTTACAGGAAGAAGCGGAGAAGGTGGAAGAAGTGGTTATAACTCAGTGGAACCGTAGTCAAAGCTTGGTACCGAAAAAGCCGGATTCCGAAGTTTCATAGAAGGCGCTCGCCTTTGGAACTGACCACCGTGCTAACGAAGGGAAATTTGGCAGAGTGACGCGGATAAACGTTATAAAGTGAATCCAACAAGGTAGAACCGTGATTAAGGTACGGTACCCACCGTATTAAATCAACCAATCAGTAGTATGTTGCGAACACCAACCGAAAGTGCGCCAAGGGCGCAAAACAGCTTGGAAAGGGCTAAGAAGCCGCAAACTAAGGGTCTGGATTCCACGACCATGCTTGTTACCGCCGGCCCAAGCTCGGTCAGTGATGTAGCCCCCGTTCTTCCACCACCAAGGGGTAAAGGAGTCCTGTTTCCACAATCAGAGCTAGCCGAAGCAGTAGCACGAATAAGGAGACGTAGCGAGGGTGACCTATGCCACATACGCTCCACAGAAGATCCATTAATCACCCCTTTGGGACATCTTAGTACTAACATGAATTTAATGGGAGAAGATATGGCGCCCAACGTGGGGAACCTTTTCTCGGAGGGTTAGTTGCTGTGCTGGAAGTTGTCGGTCTTGCTTCTGTTCTTAGAGGCGGGGCTTGTGTGGTTGCTTGTTCTTGTTGTTGTTCCTCTTGTTTCCTGTTGTTGTTCTGGAGGGCTTCGTTTCTGTTACTGGTTGGGACGCTGTACCTTCTTGGTTGTAAGTATTTGCTTAAGTCGATGGATTCTTCTTTTAAAAATTCGTTGTTTCCAGTCTTCTAGATATTGTTTGTGTAAATCGATAATATGTTGTTGAAGTATGTTGCTTTCAGTATTATGTTTCACAAGTTGTCTGCATTTTCCGCATTTAGTTAGGCGATGTGTGCATATTTTTAAGGGGTTGTTTTTGTAATCCATACCGAAAGTCCAAGATTTTCTGGAAATAATCAGGGTCGGTTGGTTCTAATTCGTCTATGTCTCGTATTCTGGTTCAGATGAGTCGGAATCTGAGTCCTCCTGGCCCAGGAGGTTAGTGAGGCTGTTTCTTGGGGGTGTTTTCACCCCCTCTTTGATTTAACATTGTAGTTCTAGGGGTTTTAGTGAACTACTCTAGGTGTAGGAAAATCTACGATTCCCTGGGGAAAGTAATAGTAATTGACTGTAGAAGTAATAGTAGCTAGTTTTCCGCCGGCACGCAGGCACGTCGATTATAATTGTGAAAAACTTAATGGGGATGCTCAGGAGCATCCCCTTGTTAAGTTTTAGTAAATTTCCAGAAAACATTTTATGTATGTATATAGTAATAGGTCTTGCTTGATCGACTGTTCAAGCGTAAATATAATAATATAAGGCTACCCATTGATATACTGCTGCTTACATACATACAGAAAAAATATGGCGTCTGCAACGTTTTTTTGCTGTTTTCTAAAGTAGAAAAATTGCATCTGCGATGCTTTTTTGTGAAATTATGTCATACAAAAAAAAGGCCGTGATGGTCTTTTAATAGAACCTAGGCAACAATTTTCCCTGATCGTGTGCCTGAGCACATACAGAAAACACTGTATGCACCACTCCTTGTATGTGACTGCCTACTTTGCACATAGGTGTTAGGATCACGGAGTTCGGTACTTCTCCCTTCGTAAAAGTACAGCTGTCGTGATTCTGTGCGAAAAAAAGTCGATCATCACTTGTACCCCAAGTTGCCACTTATACTACAATCGTAAAAAAAGTATCACACCTGCATGGTCCTAAATCTGTCAATATTAAGATTAAATTGTGGCGTCTCCGACGCTTTTTTGTGTGTTTTAACTAGACCTTTAAAATAACCTAGAACTATAATTTTTACACTTGCTATATTCAAAAAATCAATTTGGCACCTGCAATGCTTTTTTGATAAATTAACTCCTTTTCCATAACACCCATAAAGGACTATTAATAAAGTAATGTCTACGTTAAGAAAGAAATACGACGTCTTCGATGCAGTTTTTTACTTTTCTAATCGAGCTACTAAAATAAGCTAAAATAATATTTTAAACAGTGCTTTCTACACTAAAGGCTAGTTTTGGCATCTGCAATGCTATTTTAATAAAATATCAAATGGTCCAAAAAAACCGTTAAAGACTGCTGATGGACTACTGTCTACATTAAAATAAAAAAAAATTGTGGCATCTGCAACGCTTTTTTATAATTTTTTCACCGAGTTTTAAAACTAATCCAAAATAATATTTTAAACAGTGCTTTTATTATTAAAAAGTTATTTTTGCTTTCATCTAAAATGCTTTTTTGATTATTTATCCCAAGCTTTAAAAATGACATTGTACAAAGAAAGACTTTTAAAAAAACACCTAAAAAAATATATTATGCATTACTTACTACATTTGTAAATAACATTTTACATCTGCGATGTATTTTTATAAGTTATTTCGTTGTTTATAATCATAAGTGACTATTGTTTCCGTTGAGTCCACATTAGAAAAAATCTGTCTGCAGGCTTTTTGGGTGTTTTTCTAAAAAACTTTTAAAATAACCAACATCCTTAATATAAACACTGCATCCTGCTTTACAAAATACTTTGCATTTTTCCAATGTTTTTCATGTTAATATTTTATTTTCTAAAATAACATAGGCCTAGATATTAATGCGTCTGTGACGAAAAAAAAAATGCATCTGCAGTGCTTGTTTGTGAAATCATGTTAAACAAGAACAGTGGTTGTGATAATCCTTTAATAGCACCTAGGAAACAATTTTCGACCAACCCCTGAATGTGACTGCCTACTATGCACATTAGGGGGATATGGAAAAATTCAAGTTTTGAATTCATAGTTGCTATAGTGCGGAAAAGTTGCGATGCGAAATCTTTTTTTTTTTAAATCGGACTTTATCTTTCGATCGCGCAATCAGCCAAAAATTTCATAAAATTAGTGATTTTTTTTGTCATATAGTCATATTGAAATTATTTTAAATACAGCAATGTAAGGGCAAAAAAGTGTTTATTTTGAGTTAAAATCTTTTGTGCAGCTCTTCGCTTGTTTGTATATTAATAATAATATAAAAACAACCCAGAACTCACCACGAGGAGGTGGCTGCAATTCGAGTTCCACCCACACCCTTCCCAACCATCCAACCAATATTAAGATGTGTGTTTGCTATTAAAATTTTTCACACCACTTACATTGCATGTTTGGTATTTACTTTGGTTTAGTTCTTCTGCTTAGATTTTTTTTGTTATACCTTGATTACTCTTTACTATGCCATGCACCTGCGATGCTTTTTTGATTAATTAACTCCTTCTCCATAACACCCATAAAGGACTATTGTTAAAGTATTGTCTACGTTAAGAAAGAAATATGACGTCTGCGACGCTTTTTTACTTTTCTAATCGAGCTTCTAAAATAAGCTAAAATAATATTTTAAACAGTGCTTTCTACACTAAAAGGCTAGTTTTGGCATCTGCAATGCTTTTTGTAATGAAATATTCCCTGGTCCAGAAAAACCGTTAAAGAATTCTAATGGACTACTGTCTACATCAAAAAAAAATAATTTTTGCAGATATGACACTTTATGTTACGAAGGCAATATCCTTGTATGTACTAATATCCTTACGCATGAAATAAAAATTTTGGCGTCTGCGACGCTTTTTTCTGTTATTTAACTAGATCCTTAAAAAACCTTTAGCAGTTATTTGCTTTCTACATTTTAAAACCATATTTTGCATTCGAGATTTTTTTTTAAAAATTTTCAATAAAAAAACTTTTAAAAAAATTTTTAAGAAAATTTTTGCGTTGCGACTTTTTTATTTTTTCTAAACCTAAAAGTTTTCTTTCTCGAATGTTAATTGTTATCAAGCTTTAAAATGACATTATACAATCCTGTTTGCATGTTTTCACCCATACGTATTTCACTCTGCGAAATATTGTTTACGAGTGTATCACTTTTTCCCTTACTGTAAAGTTTTTTATCTACACTACAGTCTACATTAAGAAAATTTTGGGAGTCAGTAAAGCATTTTTGGTGATTTTTAGAAAGACTTTTCAAAAAAACCAAAAAAATATATTATGCATTGCTTACTACATTTGTAAATAACATTTTGCATCTGCGATGCATTTTTTAGTGTTCCGTTTCTTATAATCGTAAGTGACTATTGTTACCGTTGAGTCTACGTTAAAAAAAATTGTGGCGTCTGCAAGCTTTTTGGATGTTTTTTTTTAAACTTTTAAAATAACCAATATCCTTAATAACACTGCACACTACTTTAATAAATATGTTACATTTTTGCAATGTTTTTGTTGTAAATGTTTTATTTTCTTAATTAACATTTTCTTGAATTATAAATATACGGCTGTCTACATTTATATAAAGAAAAAATTAAGGCGCCTGTAACTCTTTTTTGAGGTTATTTTTAACAAACCTCTAAAATAACATAACAATCAATTTACGTATTGCCTCGTAGACCTCATAAAAAAGAAATTGCATCTGCAATGCTTGTTTGGATTATTATATTGTTCTTTTATTAGGAACTATTGATAACTGCGTATAAAATCGAGAAAATATTGTCCAGTTTTTTGCTGTTTTTATGTGAAAATTATGCGTCTTTATATGAAAGTTGACAGTGGCCGTGATGTCCTTTAATAGCACTCGGCAACAATTTTCCCTGATCGTGTGCCTGAGCACATACAGAAAACACTGTACGCACCACTCCTTGATGTGACTGACTACTCACATAGGTCTTAGGATCCGGAGTTCATATTTCCCTTCGTAAAAGTACAGCTGTCGTGATTCTGTGCGGAAAAAAGTCGATCATCACTTGTACCCCAAGAAGCCAATTATACTGCAATCGTAAGAAAAAGTGTCACACCGGCATGGTCCAAAATCTGTCAACATTTAGATAAAATTGTGGCGTCTGCGACGCTTTTTTTTGTGTGTTTTAACCAGACCTTTAAAATAACCTAAAATTTAAATTTTTACACTGCTTTCTATATTCAAAAAATCCATTTAACATCTGCGATGCATTTTTGATAAATTTACTCCCTTTCTATATAAGGGACTATTGATAAAGTATTGTCCACGTTAAGAAAGAAATAGGGCGCCTGCGACGCTTTTTTTTTACTCTTCTAATCGAGTTTTTAAACTAACCTAAAATAATATTTTAAATAGTGCTTTTATTATTTAAAAGGTATTTTTGCATCTGCGATGCTTTTTTGATTAATTATCTCGTTATTTATAGTTACAAATTTTTGCAGATATGACACTTTATGTTACGAAGGCAGTATCCTTGTATGTACTACTATATTTAAGCATGAAATGAAAAATATTGGCGTCTGAGACGCTTTTTTTTAACTAGATTAAACAACCTTCAGCAGTTATTTTGCTTTTTACATTTCAAAACCATATTTTGCATGCGAGATTTTTTTTTGATTAACATAAAAAACTATTAAAAAATAGTTTTTCTTTTATCTGAAATGCTTTTTTGCTAATTTATTTCAAGCTTTAAAAATGACATACTACCAACCTGTTTGCACAATACTTTGCATCTGCGAAATATTGTTTTTGGGTGTATCCATTTTTTTCTAACTGTAAATATTTATATCTACACTACAGTGTATACAGTCATTAAGACAATTTTATGAAGCTGTAAAACTTTTTTGGTGTTTTTAGCAAAAATTAAAAAAAAAACACCTAAAAAAATATATTATGCATTGCTTACTACATTTTTTAATAACATTTTGCATCTGCGATGCATTTTTTTAGTGTTGCGTTCCTTATAATCGTAAATGACTATTGTTACCGTTGAGTCTACAAGCAAGCTTTTTGGGTGTTTTTCTAAAATTTTAAAATAACCAACATCCTTAACATAAACACTGCATCCCGCTTTACAAAATGCTTTGCGTTTCTGAATTGTTTTTAATGTGAATATTTTATTTTCTAATATAACATAGGCCTAAATATTAATACACAGCCGTCTACATATATAAAAAGAAATGTAATGCGTCTGTGGCGAAAAAAAATGCATCTGCATTGCTTGTTTGTGAAATTATGTTATACAATAACAGTGGCTGTGCTAATCCTTTAATAGCATCTAGGAAACAATTTTCCACCAACCCCTGAATGCGACTGACTGTACTTAACTGAATTTATAGTTGCTATAGTGCGGAAAATTTGCGATAGGTTTATAGAAAAAAAAATTTTTTTAAATTGGACTTTATCTTCCGATCGTCCAATCAGTCGAAAGTTTTTTTTTGTCATATGGTCATATTAAATTTGTTTGGGAAATAGCAATGTGAGGGCAAAAAGTGTTCATTTTGAGTTAAAATCATTGGTGCAGCTCTTCGCTTGTTTGTATATTAATAATAATATAAAACAACCCAGAACTCACCACGAGGAGGTGGCTGCAGTTCGAGTTCCACCCACACCCTTCCCAACCATCCAACCAATACTAAGGGTGTATGTTTGCTATTAAAATTTTTCACACCACTTACATTGCATGTTTGGTATTTTTTTTAATACCTTGTTTACTCTTTACTTGTGCTTGGCATCTGCGATGCTATTAACGAAGGCAGTATCCTTGTATGTACTACTATCTTTACGCATGAAATAAAAAATATTGGCGTCAGCGACTCTTTTTTGCTGTTTTTTAAGTAGACCCTTAAAAAAACCTTTAGCAGTTATTTTGCTTTTTACATTTCCTACCAAGCAAGTTTAAAATTAGAATATCTTCAAAGCCGTTAAGTTTATCGAGTTAATTTAAGAGCACCTTTTTTAATAGATTTAAGAAGCCATTAAAAACTAGGACCAAATTATCAATATTATTAATACCAAATAAGTTATAATATACTTATGGTAAAAAATTAATAACATTGACAGAAGTTACGCCACTGGCCCATAGCAGTAACAAAAGTGGTGTATTTCAGTCAATGTTCTAACTGGGCCAAGTTTCATTTATATCGAAAAACCGGATTTTAAAGTAAGACGACAATTATAACTTTGAAATTTTTTCCTTCACACCCAGTATGATAAAAATAAGGCCGGACGTAGGTTTTAGCCAAGGACTTTTCTATTTAGCTATGGGATGTTTTTTGAATCACTCTGTATAGTACGTTACTTTTTTATAATCTTGGATTGTGCGTTTTAGCAATTAAAATTTTGCGAAAGACATCTTTTTTCGCTTAAAAAAGGGACAATACCAAAATTATGCATAGACACTGTAAGGTTTTATTGCAAAAAAAGTAAGTGTGCTATGGACCAGGAGAGGAAAAATAAATTTACAGACAGGGCCATCCAAATGAACAGATTTAAATCCCTTGGGTTTTTTTTTCTTCAGGAGCACGTAAAATGATAATAATTTAAAAAGAACTACAAATTAAAAAAATGTAATGTACTTTATTTTTTTTTAATCAATGCATTGGGCGCTAACTTTAACATAGCGCAAGTTCGTAGGAAAACTTATTTTTGATTTATTTAAATTATTCCAAGTTAGAGAATCGCACTGTATACAGAAAGCTTTAAAATAGATTTTTAAAAAACGTCAATTGTCAATGTATCTAGTGGCGTATAAATAACTACAAAAAGGGGGCCAACTGTTTAGTTTTAAAGTTTAACCAAATTATGTACGTAAAAAATTAAACTATTACAAAATTAAGTTATTTGTTCAAAATTAAAAAAAAATGTTAAAAGGCTGTGCACCTCTGGCCCTTGAAGCATACGCTACTGGACATACCTATTCTTTACGCCCAATAGAGGCTATTTTTTAATTTGTTAATAATTTTTAAACCCTACAAAAATATAAATTTAAAAAAAATAATATGAATAAAAACTTTGAATTGGCCTGTCTATATGTAATTATATCTCCAAAAGTTCATTTCTTAAAAAAAACATTAAACCAGTAAACTTCTAGGTTAGCCTTTTTAAAAAAATTAAAACAAAAATAGAATAATCGGGATAGGTCTCTCCGTAATCATTTGTACAATTTAAATACAAGTAAGGCAGTAGGGTAGTACTAGACCACACTTAGAAGCAAAGCACAAGTAAGCTGGTATCAGACTATACGTATAAGCAAAGCTCAAGTGAATTTTATAACCTTAACTTAAATCTCCTTTTAAAAAGAAAATATTTAAAAAAGATTAGTATAGGGCTACCTTTAAAAAATTTAAAAAAAGATAGGATAATCGGATAGATCTCCTAGTAATCAAGAAATATTTTTAATAATTTGTACATACCTTTAGGATGATATATAGTCCGGCATTTTGTGACCGACACTGTATGTACTAGTAAGTAAATCCTTTAACAGTTCTGTTTTACTTCACTACCACACTTTGCTTATTTCACTTTAGTCTTACACTATTTTTACACTTAACTAAGACACCTCTTCACTTTTTTTAAACCTAAGTACTTTTTGAAAAATTAAAAAAAAAACAACAGCCGAATGGGTCTTCTCGTAACAAAAAAAATATTATAAATTATTTTTAGAATTTGTTCAAATATAACACAAGTAAGGTAGTACTAGACTACACTTAACGGCCATCCATAAATAACGTCACACGAATTTCATGATTTTTTTTTTTTTTTTTTTTTTTTTTTTTTTTTTTTTTTTTTTTTTTTTTTTTTTTTTTTTTTTTTTTTTTTTTTTTTTTTTACACTTAACTCTAAACACCTCTTCACTCCTTTAACCTAAGTACGTAATTTTGAAAAATTAAAAAAAAACAACAGCCGAATAGTCTTCTCGTAACAAAAAAAATATTATAAATTATTTTTAGAATTTGTTCAAATATAACACAAGTAAGGTAGTACTAGACTACACTTAACGGCCCTCCATAAATAACGTCACACGAATTTCACGATTTTTTGAATGAGTTTAATTCAGGGTTGGCTTTTTGAAACATTGAAGTATAAATATCATAAAATGTTTTAAGAATTTGTTTAATTATATATAGCACAAGTAAGTTAGTATCAGACTGCACGAATAAGAAAAGCCTATTTGAAAACTCCTTTTAAAAAGAAAATACTTAAATAGGTTCAGTTTAGGGTTAGCTTTAAAAAAATAAAAATATTTTTAGAATTTGTTCAATTGTAGCAAAAGTAAGGTAGGATTAGACTACACTTATAAGCAAAGTCCAAGTGAATTGTAAAACCTTAATTTTATTTCCCTTTTAAATAAAAATTAAATGAGTTTAATTTAGGGTCGGCTTTTTAAAAAATAAAACAAAAATGGTATCCTCCCCGTAACCAAGAAATGTTATGAAATATTTTAAAAATTTGTACAATTATAACACAAGTAAGGTATTATTAGGCAATACTTATAAGCAAAGCCCAAGTGAATTGTATAACCTTAATCATAATTTCCTTTAAAAAAAATATGTTTGAAAAAGTTTAGTTTAGGGTTAAATTTTGAAAAATAAAAAAAAAAGATAGGATGATCGGGTAGATCTCCAAGTAACCAAGAAATATTTTTAAAATGTGTACAAGTGTATGTACATACCTTTGGTCAATATAAACCGGCACGTTGTGACCGCCCCTGTATGCACTAGTAAGTCAATCCTTTGACAGTTCTGTTTCACTTCACTACAACACTTTGCTTATTTCATATTAGTGTTACTTTATTTTTATACATAAATATACACTATTTTTAAGAAACTTCGATGTTACCCCTTTGAGGACCAAGAAACAAATGACAGCAATTAATCGGATTTGTAAATGTTTTTCTTATCTTGATATATACTATTCACTATTTGGTTGAATCCTAGTGGGTCATTTAAATCTCACCGAATACCCCTGTATAATATCACTTAACTTTGCTACTTTTTGGGTTATTTTTTTTTGTTATAGAGGTTACAATTTCTAAAGCATAATTGCCCTAATGTATATAAATTGTTAGTAAGTATGTTAATATAAATAGTATAGTAGGATGCCTATACAAAGGGAACGGATTATATATGACCTCCGGGGTTATGTTCATTGTCTTCTTATCTTGATATATACCATTCACAAAATGTTTGGTTCCTAGTAGGCCATGAAAATCTGACAGATTACCCCCTGTATATCTCTTGACGTTGCAACTTTTTAACTTTATTGTTTATTGTTACAGAGGTTGCAATTTTTAAAGCATAATCTTTGAAATGTGTATAAATTATTGCTAATAATTATGCTAATATAAATAGCCCACTGGAATGCCTATACAAAATGCATCTATTATATACAAGCCCTCCCGGTGTATGTTTGTTTTTTTAGTGAGTCACCTTTTTTGTGTAATTCTGCCTTTGCGAGTATTATACAGGGTGGTTCAAAAGTCTAAAGACGGCGAATTTATTCCGCGCACGGATAGAAAATCGAAATTCTGATACTGGGACCTTTAGTAATTTTTCCCGGGAAATCGAATGGTCCCTTAAGATTTTGGGCACGATGGCGCCTTATAAGAGATATGAGGCCCGATTTTAAAATTTTAAATGCAAACCTATATTTTTTATTAATAATTTGGATTCAGCGAAAAAAATTACATTGGCCAAACCCCGCAGTGGTGAATTATCCGGGGGAGGAGGGGTGAAGTTTAGCCAAAGTCACCCCTTTACGATAGGTCGCGAGAATCCGGGTCAAAGTGACTTCTGTGGGTTTTCGGGGGTGTCGATTCCGAATCTGTCCTCGAAACACCCTTACTTTGCCTGGGGGTAACTTCGCGGGGGTAAATTTTGGCTAAAATCACCCCTTAACATTAGGACGCGAGAATACGGGTTAAAGGTACTTCTCAGGGGTTTTTGGGGGCACTGATTCGGAATCCGCCGTTGAAACAACTCTACAGCCGACAAGGGTGGCTGTGCGGGGGTGAATTTTGTACAAAATTCACCCCCGCGGAGCCAACCCCAGGCATCGTATTGGTCATCAGCACTCTCGAAAACTCCCGAGAAGTAACTTTGGCCCGGATTCTCGTGACCTATCGTTAAGGGTGACTTTGGCCGAATTACCCCCGTCGGAAAATTTACATCCGCGGGTTTTAGCCTATTTGGATGTAAAATTTTCCACCGAAACCGAATCCGCAATGAAAAATATAGGTTTGCATTTGATATTTTAAAGTCGGGCCTTACATCTCTTATAGGGGTAGGACTCCCCGTACTCAAAAAATATTATAAAATATTTTGTAAATTTAGACAATTATAATACAAGAACGAAAGTATTAGAGCTCACTCATAAGCAAAGCTCAAGCTAATGCAAGACCTTAATCTTATTTGCCTTTAAAAAAAAATAGAAGAAAGAAATATGAAGCCCGAATTTGAAAATTTAAATGCAAACCTATATTTTTTATTGCGAATTTAGATTCAGCGGAAAGTTTTACATTTTAATTGGCCAAAACCCGCGGGGGTGAATTATCCCGTAGGAGGGAGTGAATTTTAGAAATTTAGCCAGTCACCTCTTAACGATAGGTCGCGAGAATCAGGGTCAAAATGACGTCTCGGGGGTTTTCGGGGGCGTCGATTCCGAATCTGACCTCGAAACACCTTTAGTTTGCCCTGGGGTTGCTTCACGAGTGCAAAATTTGGCTAAAATCACCCCCTAACGATAGGTCGCGAGAACCGGGTCAAAGGTACTTCTCGGAGGTTTTTGGGTGCACTGATTCGGAATCCACCGTTGAAACAACCCTACAACCGACGAGAGTGGCTATGCAGGGGTGAATTTTGGCCAAAATTCACCCTCGCGGAGCAAACCTCAGGCATCGTATTGGTATTTCGAGATCAGATTCGGAATCAGCACCCCCGAAAACTCCCGAGAAGTGACTTTGACTCGGATTCTCGCAACCTATCGTTAAGGTGTATTTGAATGTAAAATTTTCGGCCAAATCCGAAGCCGCAATGAAAAATATTGGTTTGCATTTGAAATTTCAAAGTCGGGCCTCATATCTCTTATAAGGCCCCTTTCATAAAAATATATTTAAATGCGCTTAATTCAAGGTTGGCTTTTTGAAAAAATTAAATATAAATATTATAAAATATTTGTTTTCTTATAGCACAAATAAGCTAGTATCAGACTACACGAATAAGCAAAGTCCAAGTGAATTGTCTAACCCTAATTTAAATCTCATTTTAAAAAACATACTTCAATAAGTTAAGATTAGGGACTGCTTTTTAAAAAATTAAAAATATTTTTAGAATTTGTTTAATTGTAGCACAAGTAAAGTAGTATTAGACTACACTTCTTATAAGTAAAGTCCAAGTGAATGGTACAACCTCAATTTTATTTCCTTTAAAAAATATTTAAATGAGTTAAATTTAGGGTTGGCTTTTTGAAAAATAAAAAAAAATGGGATAATCCTTCCCGTAACCAAGAAATGTCATAATATATTTTAACATTTTGTTCAATTATACCACAAGAAAGGTAGTATTAGGCAATACTCATAAGCAAAGCCCCAGTAAATTGTATAACCTTAATTATAATTTCCTTAAAAAAAATAATTTGATACAATGAAGTTTAGGGTTTAAAAATTAAAAAAAAAGGATTATCGGGTATATTTCCTAGTAATAAGGAAATATTTTTAAAATTTTACATACTTTTGGTATAATATAAACCGGCACTTTGTGATCGGCACTGTATGCACTAGTAAGTAAATTTTTTGACAGTTCTGTTTCACATCACTACCACACTTTGCTTATTTCACTTTAGTCTTACACTATTTTTATACTTAACTAAGACACCTATTGACTATTTTTTTACATAAACAAACTCTACTTTTAAGAAACTATCTTTCGATGTTATCCGTTCAAGGACCAAGACACAAATGACTCAGCAATCATCCGGATTTGTGAATGTTTTTCTTATCTTGATATATACTATTCACTATTTGGCTGAATCCTAGTAGGCCATTTAAATCTCACCGATTACCCTATAAACATTGAATAAGGGAAAATCAATGGCCCAATATACTTTTTCATTTAATTATTCAACTGCCCATTTACACAATATATGTTGGTGCCATCATCGGCCCTTATTGCGTTTGGCACACCGGCCCATCGACACTTATCATTCAGTTCGCCAATACTTCTACATATTGGCCCTATGATATATTTATGAAGGCCCACTGTTGAAAAAAACATTGGGATGTTCACGATGAAATAAAAATGTAAATATTTTGATTTTTATTTAAAAAAATATGAATACATAAAAAACTATAATATATTGCCTTGAGCACAAGACAAACGAGGTACTTAAAACAATGTGGTTTGCAGATGAATTTAAAATGTCATAAAATGGTTTAACTACAAAAATACGAAACAAAGTCAGAATTAACATTACAGCCAATAATAATACGAAATATAATAATAACAAAGATTCTAAAAACTATAAAATATCACCATAATATACTTTTCATTTGCCAAAACACCAAAAGAACACAGAAACTGCCGAAAAACTGTATAAACTTTTCGATCACGTCATCCCTAATCATTCACAAAAATTACCAAGCTTCTGAAAAAGTTAGGTTATGATGGCACGCTTCACTTTTAGTTGTCGGTGGTTAGGCAAAGGGCAAACAAACATGATCTAACGTTCGCTGAGTAACGAATAAATGCAGTGGGCCAATACTTAGCTAATAACGTTGGATTTGTAACTCAGTTAAATTAATAGGCCACTGTGGATATATCATTATGTCTTTTTTCTGTCGAACCATTAACTGAGGATTAATATCGAGCCAACGAATGGTGACAGACACAGTCAATTAAAAGACGCTGACATTAGTGGGCCATCACAGTACCTTTAGAAAATCGTCAAACGCTGTTTATAGGGTAACCCTGTATAATATCACTTGACGTTGCTAGTTTTTAGCGTTATTGTTTTTTGTTATAGAGGTTACAATTTCTAAAGCATAATTGCCCTAATGTATATAAATTGTTAGTAAGTATGTTAATATAAATAGTATAGTAGGATGCCTATACAAAGTGAATGGATTATATATGACCGCCCGGGTTATGTTCATTGTTTTCTTATCTTGATATATACCATATACAAAATGGTTGAATCCTAGTAGGCCATGAAAATCTGACAGGCTACCCCCTGTATATCACTTGACGTTGCTACTTTTTATCGTTATGGTATTTTGTTATGGAGGTTGCAATTTTTAAAGCATAATTTTTAGTAAGTATGTTAATTGTTAGTAAGTATGTTAATTTAGATAGCATAGTAGGATGCCTATACAAAATGAATGGATTACATATGACCCTCCCGGGTTATGTTCATTGTTTTCTTATCTTGATATATGTTGTTTTTAAAGCATAATTTTGGAAATATATATTAAGTATTGCTAATAATAATGTTAATATAAATAGCCCACTGGAATGACTATACAAAGTGAATAAATTATATACGAGACCTCCCGGTTTATGTTTGTTTTTTTAGTGAGTCACCTTTTTCGTATTATACAAGGTGGTTTAAAAGTCTGGAGACGGCAAATTTATCCCACGCACGGGTAGGAAATCGATATTCTGATACTGAGACATTTAGTTAATTATCCCGGGGAATCGAATGGGTTCATCAGATTTTGGGCTCGATGGGGCCTTATAAGAAATATGAAGCGCGACTTTGAAATTTTAAATACAAACCTATATTTTTTATTGCAAACTTGGATTCAGCAAAAAGTTTTACATCCAAATTGGCCAAAAACCGAGAGTGTTGACTTATCCTGGGAGAGGGTGAATTATAGCCAAAGTCACCCCTTAACGATAGGTCGCGAGAATCCGGGTCAAAGTGACTTCTCAGGGGTTTTCGGAGGCGTCGATTCCGAATCTGACCTCGAAACACCTTTACTTTGCCCGGGGGTGGGTTCGCGGGGGTAAATTTTGGCTAAAATCACCCCTTAACGATAGGTAGCGAGAATCCGGGTCAAAGGTACTTCTCGGGGGTTTTTGGGGGCAGTGATTCGGAATCCGCCGTTGGAAAAACCCTACAACCGACGAGGGTGGCTATGCGGGGGTGAACTTTGGCCAAAATTCACCCCCGTGGAGCCAACTCCAGGCATCGTATTGGTGTTTCGAGATCAGATTTGGAATCAGCATCCCCAAAAACTCCCGAGAAGTAACTTTGACCCGGATTCTCGCGACCTTTCGTTAAGGGGTGACTTTGGCCAAAATTCACCCCTCCGAAAATTCACCTCCGCGACTTTTACTCTATTTGGATGTAAAATTTTTCGCCGAATACGAATCCGTAATGAAAAAGATAGGTTTGCATTTGAAATTTCAAAGTCGGGCTTCATATCTCTTATAAGGGGTAGGGCTCCCCGTACTCAAGAAATAATATAAAATATTTTATAAATTTGGATAATTATAATACAAGAACGGAAGTATTAGACCTCACTTATAAACAAAGCCTAAGCTAATGCAAGACCATAATCTTATTTCCCTTAAAAAAAAATATATTTAAATGAGTTTAATTCAGGGTTGGCTTTTTAAAAAATTTAAGTACAAATATAAAATATTTTAAGAATTTGCTTTATTATAGCACAAGTAAACTAGTATTAGACCATACGAATAAGCAAAGCCCAAGTTAGTTGTCTAACCCTAATTTACATCGCATTTAAAAAAAAAATTAAATAAGTTTAGTTTAGGGTTAGCTAAAATAAATATATATTTTTTTAAATTTGTTCAATTGTAGCACAAGTAAGGTAGTACAAGACTACACTTATAAGTTATAAGCAAAGTGCAAGTAAATTATAAAACCTTAATTTTATTTCTCTTTTTTACAAAAAAATATTTAAATGAGTTTAATTTAGGATTGGCTTTTAAAAATGAAAAAAAAATGGGATAATCCTCCCCGTACTCAAAAAATGTTATGAAATATTTTAAAAATTTGTACAATAATAACACAAGTAAGGTAGTATCAGGCAATACTTATAAGCAAAGTCATTCATTTGGGCTTAATATAATCTTAATTATAATTTTCTTTTGAAAAAAAATATATTTAAAAAAGTTTAGTTTAAGATAGGATAATCGGGTAGATCTAGTAATCAAAAAATATTTTCAAAATGTTTACATACCTTTGGTAAAAAATAAACCGGCACTTTGTGACCGACACTGTATGCACTTGTGAGTAAATCCTTTGACAGTTCTATTTCACTTCACTTCCACACTCTTCTTATTTTACTTTACTCTTACACTGTTTTTACACTTAACTAAGACACCTATTTACTATTTTTACACATAAATACACCAAGACACAAATGACTCAGCAATTATACGGATTTGTAAATGTTTTTTTATCTTAGTATATACTATTCACTATTTGGTTGAATCCTAGTAGGGGTGAATTTTGGCAAAAAATCACCCCCGCGGAGCCAACCCCAGGCATCGTATTGGTGTTTAGAGATCAGATTCGGAGTCAGCATCCCCGAAAACTCCCGAGGAGTAACTTTGACCCAGATTCTCGCGACCTATCGTTAGGGAGTGACTTTGGCCAAAATTCACTCCTTCGGAAAATTCACCCTCGCGGGTTTTAGCCTATTTGGATGAAGAATTTGCCGCCGAATCCGAATCCGTAATAAAAAATATAGGTTTGCATTTGAAATTTCAAAGTCGGGCCTCATATCTCTTATAAGGGGTAGGGCTCCCCGTGCTGAAAAAATAATATAAAATATTTTATGAATTTGGACAATTATAATACAAGAACGGAAGTATTAGACCTCACTTATAAGCAAAGCCCAAGCTAATCGCAAGACCTTGATCCTATTTCCCTTTCAAAAAAAAAATATTTTAATGAGTTTAATTTAGGATTGGCTTTTAAAAAATGTAAGTAGGTATAAATATTATAAAATATTTTAAGAATTTGTTTTATTATAGCACAAGTAAGCTAGTCTCGGACTATACAAATCAGCAAAGCCCAAGTGAGTTGTGTAACCCTAATTTAAATCGCCTTTTTAAAAGAAAATACTTAAATAGTTTTAGTTTAGGGTTAGCTTTTAAAAAAAATTTAAAAAATTTTGGAATTTGTTCAATTGTAGCACAAGTAAGGTAGTATAAGACTACACTTATAAGTTATAGGCAAAGTCCAAGTGAATTGTAAAACCTTAATTTTATTTATATGTATGTATATTATTATATATGTTTACATACCTTTGGTTTAATATAAACCGGTACTTTGTGACCGACCCTGTATGCACTAGTGAGTAAATCCTTTGACAGTTCTATTTCACTCCACTACCACACTTTGCTTATTTCACTTTACTCTTACACTATTTTTATACATAAATACACACTATTTTTAAGAAACTATCTTTCGATGTTACCCGAGACACAAATGACTCAGCAATTATCCGGATTTGTAAATGTTTTTCTTATCTTAATATATACTATTCACTATTTGGTTGAATCCTAGTAGGCCATTTAAATCTCACCGATTACCCCTGTATAATATCACTTGACGTTGCCAGTTTTTGGCGTTATTGTTTTTTGTTATAGAGGGTACAATTTCTAAAGCATCATTGCCCTAATGTATATAAATTGTTAATAAGTATGTTAATACAAATACAAATAGTATAGTAGGATCGCTATACAAAGTGAATGGATTATATATGACCGTCCGGGTTATGTTCATTGTTTTCTTATTTTGATATATACCATATACAAAATGTTTGAATCCTAGTTGGCCATAAAAATCTGACAGATTACCCCCTGTATATCACTTGACGTTGCTACTTTTTAACGTTATTGTTTTTTGTGATGGAGGTTGCAATTTTTAAAGCATAATTTTTGAAATGTTTATAAATTATTGCTAATAATTATGTTAATATAAATAGCCCACTGGGAAGCCTATACAAAGTGCATGGATTATATACAAGACCTCCCGGTTTATGTTTGTTTTTTTTGTGAGTCACCTTTTTCGTATTGTACAGGGTGATTTAAAAGTTAAAAAGGCGAATTTATCCCACGCACGGGTAGAAAATCAAAATTCTGATACTGGGACCTTTAGTTAATTACCTGGGGAATCAAATGGGCCCATCAGATTTTGGGCCTGATCGGGCCTTATAAGAAATATGAAGCTCGATTTAGAAATCTTAAATACAAACCTATATTTTTTATTGCAAATTTAGAATCAGCGAAAAGTTTTACATCCAAATTGGTCAACACCCGCAGGGGTGACTTATCCTGGGAAGGGGTGAATTTTAGCCAAAGTCACCCCTTAACGATAAGTTGCGAAAACCTGGGTCAAAGTGACTTCTCAGAGGTTTTCGGGGGCGTCGATTCCGAATCTGATTTCGAAACATCTTTACTTTGTCCAAATCACCCCTTAACGATAGGTCGCGAGAATCCGGGTCAAAGGTACTTTTTAGGGGTTTTTGGGTCACTGATTCGGAATCCGCATGAAAACAACCCTACAACCAACAAGGGTGGCTATGCGGGGGTGAATTTTGGCCACTGCCTTAAAACTTGAAAGTTCGCAATTTAATGAAAAAAAAAATGTGTAAAATAAATAAAAACACAAGGTTTTAGGAGGTGTTTATAAAATATTGTGTGCTACTTTAGTGTAAAAATCAAGAATTGTGAACAAAAAGAAGGGGAATATAGTGAAAATGAGGTTAGTTTTATTTTCAACTTTTATGATGAAAATCTCGAAAAAGAAACGTTGTCGAAAAAATATTTTTTAGATTTGTAATAAGCGCCCAAAAAAAAACCATATACCAAATTTGGTCAAAATCGGAGAGGAGGCAACTTTCGAGACAATTACCAAATATTTATGCCGTTTTACAATCCGAAGCCCTGTTGAGTGATCTTTTTCTATAATATCATGAAGTTTCCTTTTGCCCACCTTTCTTTAACTTTCTTCAACGTGCAATAAAACTTCCAAGTCAAAAAATATTTTTTGACAGATTCTGGTAAAACTTATAAATTTATAAGACTTATCTACTTTTAGTTTGTGTAATCCGAAGATATATTCGAACATAAAATAAACATTATGTGATTTTTATATATAATACAAGCATGTTCTTTCTAAAGTGCTTTATTAATTTGTAACTTTTAACAATGTAAGTTTTTAAAATATGCATCAATAAATAATGTTTTGCAAATTGTTTAAAATATATATATTTTTAATTTATTTATTCCGAACGCCGCAAAAAATACTCTACTTTAAATTTACATATTATATGTATTTTAACCTAAGGTAGTTTACTCGTAAAACGGCTTTTTCTAAGAATTAAATAAAATTGAAATATAGGGTTAATAAAAGTGTCTTTTATCTAATTAAAAAAAACATTTTTTTATCGTTTGTGAAGCGATATATTAACATTCAGATTATGCATAATTAACATTGTCGATATCTGTCATGTATGAAAGCCATGCATTAATTTTGGAATATCTCGAAAACGGTTGTTACGATATTTTTTTAAAACTAATGCAATGTAAATCAAAGTATCGGACAATAAAAAAACAAACTCTAAATTTTTTGACCGTTTTGTTAAAAAGATATTGATCTTTGAAATTTAACTAGGTCTGTTTGTTATTAATAGTGTACTGCAGACTTTTGAGAAAAAAATTATGACAACTTTTTTATATTAATCTGTTTTTTTAATTAATTCTACTTTTACATATACAGGGTGTTCATTGTGTTGGCCGCCGGTGTTCACTTCCTTATTTTAAATGTGACACCCTATATATTATTATATATGAAAAGGGCACTTTTAAAGACGAGTTAAACAATATGTAACAGTATGGGTCTGTCTCGCAACGTTTTGGATTTATTGACGTTTATCTTTAATTTGTGACCTCTTTTTAAATATATTTTTTTAAATTTGTTTACTTAAAAAAATACAGAAGCTTATAAATATTAAAAATCTTACAGTGTTGCCATGTTTTGTCTATTCTTAAATTTTTTAAATGCAGCCCCTGTATATAATATCACAAATATACAAGAATTTTAAAGACATTTTTAATGATGTGTGCGCGAGTCACTGTTTCGAACTTATGGATGATTGTCTTCAGGAAAAGTAACATTTTTCTTTTTCCAACCACACCACTGTATACTTTATATTATGAATGAATATATATATATATATATATATATATATATATATATATATATATATATATATATATATATATATATATATATATATATATATATATATATATATATATATATATATATATATAATATATATATATATATATATATAAATATATAACTAAGTTTGATTGTTTCTTTCAAAAGATTTCTTTAGTATATTTTTATGATTTTAAAAATATTATCTACAAAAAAAAGGTATCATTAGGCGGTCTAAAATATTTCTCTATATTTACGTACATTAACAATTAAATACTAACATTTACATAATAACACATACATTTTAAAACTTAAAAACAATTAATTTTGTTATTGTTCTATTTTTTATTAAATCAAAAAGTACGTACCCTGAAGAAACATATTGTTGGCATCATTAATAACAGGTAGATGCACACTGTCGGTAGCCGGAAGGATGAGTATTTTAATTTTTGTTTTTTATAGTAAAAAAATCTTTTAGAAATTTTATAAAAACGAAACCGATTTTATAGATGCTTATACCACAGCTTATACTAGGTAGTCCAGATAATTTTTAATTTGTAGGGGCAAGTTTTAATTTTTTTTTTAACTATAAGAGGTTTTTTTCCATAAGGTGACTTCCTTTAACTATTTAATTAAATTATAATATATTTGGCTTAAGTTGTCAATGTCTTTTTTGTTGTTTACGCAATTGTTATTTTTTTTTATATGAATCATTTTATTTACAGAAAGTTTATGGTAGTTTTTGTCAAAATCTAGTATTTTAGTTTCTGCAAAGTTAAAGGTATGTTTGGCTGCGTGTTCGTGTTTGTGTAATGCGGTAGAAGCGGATTTTTGGTATTTGTGACCATTTAAACGATTGTTGAGATGTTGGGTTGTCATACCTATATATTTGTTTGGACAATTTGAACACGGAATTGCATAAACAACATTTGACTTTTTTTGTGAGGTGTTTAATTTTGTAAACAACTGATTTACTAAGTTCTGTCCTTTGTGACATACCGTTCAAGTCAAATGTTGTTTATGCAATTCCGTGTTCAAATTGTCCAAGCATCTCAACAATCGTTTAAATGGTCACAAATACCAAAAAGCCGCTTCTACCGCATTACACAAACACGAACACGAAACCAAACATACCTTTAACTTTGCAGAAACTAAAATATTAGATTTTGACAAAAACTACCACAAACTTACTGTAAAGGAAATAATTCATATAAAAAAAAATAACAATTGCGTAAACAACAAAAAAGACATTGAAAACATATATATATATATATATATATATATATATTTGATCATTTTTAGTGTGCAACATATGGATTTTTTTTTTATTAATTGCACAATCAAAATACAAATATTGCCAAAAGTTGGTGCATGTTCAATAATCATATTAGGTGCACTTAGAATGGTTGCAAGTCAAACAGCATATAGGGTAGGGCAAAAAATATAAAAATTGTACAAGAGTAAAGTACTCTTATTTCAGAACATTCAGCAATATGTTATAAGGAGAAGTTGTTTAGAATTGATAGTTATGCCTAAATTCCAAATCATGGCCTCCTAAAAATCTTTTTGTTTTTTTCTTTGAAAAACCTTTAAAATTTCTCTTAATTTTTTTTTAATATTTACCCTAAACACTCTTATTAATTATTCAAAATTAAATCAATTTTGCATAACTTTGTTCAAATTTAAGCATATGTGTAACATTAGCATAGATTTTTAATTTTTAGGGGAATCACAAACTTCATGTTTGTTGCAACGATATGAAACACAACTTTAAAATTTAACAAAATTTTTTTTTAGTAAGGCGAAACATTAGTAATGATAATTTGCATATTAAAAAACGCTTATTTAACGTACAAATTTTTATTTTAAATGCTTATTAAAAAAATAATACACAAACATAAATCCTACTAAAATAATCGCGGACACCCATGAAAAAGAACAAATAAGTGTTAAAAGTAAACACTATTATTATTTTAATTATGAATTAAAACAACAACACAAGGTATGCATTATGTTGGTACTAAACGCTCCCAAATCTCAAAAGCAGTAAAATAATGGTTTGGTTAGTGCCTTCTCGACTAACGTTAACTGTCTTTGAGGAATCATTTAAAATCAAATAAACTAAATAAGCAAAGAATAGTTTTTCAAGAAAGAAAAATAATTGTCACCAAATTGAAATAATGTTTACTTTTAACCCTCATTTGTTTTTTTTTATTGGTATCTACGATAATTGTAGTGGGTTTTGTTATGTCTATTATTTTGTACAGTTTATTAATGAACATTTAAAATAAAAGTATTGTACTTTCAATGAGCGTTTTTTAATAGGCATATTATCATTACTAATGTTTTGCCTTATTAAAGAGAATTTTTGCAAAATTTTAGAGTTGTGTTCAATATCGTTGCATCAACAAACATGAAATTAGTCAGTCCCTAAAAAATTAAAAATCTATGTTAATTTTACAAATGTGCTTGAATTTGAACACAGTTATGCGAAATTGATTTGATTTTAAATAATTTATTAGAGTGTTTAAGGAAAAAAATTTAAAGAAATTTTAAAGGTTAAAAAGAAAACAAAAAAAAATCTTAGGAGACTATTTTGGTATTTAGGTATAATTTTTAATTCCGAACAACTTTTCTTTATAACATTTTGCTAAATTTTTTGAAATAAAGGCACTTTACTCTTATACATTTTTTTTATTTTTTGACCTACCCTGTATGCTATTTAACTTGCAACCGTTCTAAGTAAACCTTAATATGATTACTGAATATGCACCAACATTCGGCAATATTCGTATTTTGTTTGTGCAATTAATAAAAAAAAATGTTAATTTCTTTTACTCTTTTAAAAATAAAAATAAATAATCGCAATTTTCCTACATCATTTTTTGCGATGTTTTTTGTTTATGTTGTTTTCAGGTACTTAAGTATAATAAAAAATATCGTTCATTACACGTCCAGAAATGGATTTTTCCGTTCTTGCATGAATTCCCGTCAGAGAATTTGCCACGCGCGTACTGTAAAATCAGTCATTTCCGTACTGGTAATGAAATATACTATTATAGTAAAAGAGCGTGGGGTGCTTGATATTAAATATAACTAAATACATTTTTCATGTAACAATTATTTTATTGGTAGCTATTTACAAAATTAGAGTTATTATGAAAATGTAGTAAATTGCATCCCACGTTTTTTACCATAATCGAATTATGTTTTACTTTTTAGTTCGGTTTGCTATAAGAACGTGTTTTTTCTTATACTTTTAAAATATAATTTATTTTCTTATTTTTTAGTCCCAAAACAACATCAAAATTGACAAATGCGCAAGTATTGTCATTTTAAAAAAGTGTTATTTTATTTATTTTTTTAAATTTTGATAATCCTACTCAGCACATTAGAACGAAGTTATGAAATAATTGTATTGTTATCGGCAATTGACCCCTATACAGAGTTTTAATTAATCACTTAATCACTTCTTGAAATTGGTGAAAATTAAGTTGAAAGGTTCCGTTACATAGATAAATACAGGTGAAGCTAATAAAAGCGTGGTAAAAATATACAAAGTCTATAAAACTTTAGTCCTATCAACTTTTATCTTTATTTCTTTTTAACAAACTGAAATTACATACCATACCTCGGTATGGATGGTCAACTGACGGACCAAAATGTGAGCGCGTGAGAACCACAAGGCCTCGTTAAAACCAAACGTTTTGGCCTTTGAAATTTTAACACGCGATTTGGAAGCCACATAGCTTTTTGGTGAAACGATCTCTGCAGTAGCACGAAAACCGTGTTTTTAACTTTCAGGACCAAAAAGGAACTCAACCTGCCATCAAAAAGTCTCGTGAAAGTGGTTCTGATTTATTATTAGGATGTAAGCGTCGTCTTACGGGGATCAAAGTACATACTTAGTAAAGATAAAAAAAAGATCATGACAGAATCCAGTTGTACGTACTTCGTCCTTTTCACTATGTGCCCGTAAACACTGGCGCAAAAATATCTTCATTTTTCCTGAAGTTAGAGGCATCTAAAATATTTGCATAAGAAAATTGTTGAGTGAAAGAAATTTAACTTTCTATGGTTTTTAAAAACCACATTTACGAAAAAAATACAAATTGAGAATTTACTTTGAAACTTAGATTTTCTCTGGGGGAGGAACTGTACAACAAAAAAACATTTTTTTTTGGTAAATTGCAAAATGAAAATTTTCTGGGTGCCATGTCTCACTTTTTACATAAAAATACTTTGAAAATCCTAGCTACGCCAGTGCCCGTAAAAAAACAGCAATGTTTGGATGATTTCCTATGATTTGGAGCCATCATCCGTGAAACATGCTGAAAGAGGAGGCAGAGCCGATCCTGGCGGGGGTGCAAACGGTGCGGCCGCACGGGGCGGCCGAATTTTGGGGCGGCCGAATTTAAAATAAAGAAATTTTTTTTTTTCAAAACAAAAAAAACCTTTTAAAATGAAATTTTAGCCTTTAGGATCATTGTAACAAATTTTCAATCACCTTAGAACCTTTTAACCTACATAATTAAAAACAAACTATGTTCCTATTTTCCTAATTTAACAATAGCAATTAGAATATTTCTTACTTTACCAGTAACTGTTACATCGGGAGAGCGAAGTTTTAGTAACCTCAAACTTAAATTTATTTGAGATCTACAATGTCCCAAGAAAGGCTGACAAATCTTGCATTAATATTTATAGAACAAAACATTTGCAATAACTTGTATTTGTTAACCCTAATAGATGAATTTGCATAAAAAGGCAGACGAGTATTATAGAATAAGAATATGTATTTTTTTTTGTGTTTCCTTTTGGTAAGATTTTATTTTTGTTTGACATTTATTTATGTAAAGTATGTTAATACTGTAATTAAAAGTATGTACATCATTTTAATTTTAGTTAAGTACCATTTATTTAGTATTTCCTTTTCTTTTTATATATTTAAAAAATGTATGCGTATTATAAAATAATATAGAAGTGTTGTTTTTGATTTTTTCTCTTTTCTACCAACAAAAAAGACGTAATTAGATAAAGGTAAGTAGGTACTGATTTTTAAGGAGTCTATGTTGTTCACAACTTAGAAAAAGTTCAAAATACAAAGATTAATATTCCAAAAAAATAAAAATTGTCGAGAAAGGGCGGCTTTTTTCTATTTCGCACGGGGCGGTCAAGGTCTATGTTGTTTACAACTTAGAAAAAGTTAAAAATAGAAAAATTATTAGTACTTAAAAAAATTGTCGAGAAAGAGCGCCTTTTTTCTATTTCGCACGGGGCGGCCAAAGTCACAGGATCCGTCCCAGGGGCGCCTGATAAAGCCATTTATATGTAATTTAATTTTTGGTGTAACCGCAAGCATCACGACTTTTAAAAGTATTATTTTTTAAACATATTATTTAAATAAAGTTTTAAACTTAGAAGAGAAGAAAGCTACAGATTTATCATATATTAGACTTTAATACCAGGATCAGCTGACCGAAATAATTAATTCATTTATATTAAAAAACTCAATAGGATTTATTGATAAGTTAATTAAAAAAATAATTATTTACAGAAAAAAAGTAAATTATTTCGAAATCCCAATTAAAAGTAATTAACTTTTTGCGTAAAGTCACATAAATTTTAGTTACGCAATAATTTTTAATTTGAGGATTGTGAGTTTAGTGCTGTTAGAAATACTTAAATGAACCCGCCTTTGATGGTGCTATATGTTAATAATATCTTTGCAATATGGCAACATGGTTTTCCTATTTTTAATAATTTTCTTGATAATTTTAATTCTGGTCAAACTATCATTCTTTTGATTACACAAACAAACTGTAGTTACTTTTAAATATGTAAATAAAAAAAAATTATAGCAGCTGTACTGAAAATTCAACTTTCAAAAACTTTTTAATCGATTAGGTTTTCTAAGAACTGTCACTTTTTGTTGTGTGTGTTGTGTCACTGTTCATCTTTATTTTATATACATATTTCTATCAATTTTTACCTCCTTGACTTTGATCTAAAGTAGGTTTACCAAGATACTGAGAGTGTTTACAGTAAATTTTCCCTATCAACTGCAACAAACACATATCAGACACATTTTTAATAACAAGAATAAATCAATAGCAATTTACTGTTTTTTTGTATAGAGGTCGTATTAAAAAAATTGCTAATAATATTGAGCCCTTACGATCTTTTAAAAATATTTCCATTGTTTATACCCAAAAAAAAAATCAAATTTATTTTGCTTTTAGCAACTCCATTTGTGGTAAAACGGAAGAAATTGTGACATTTTCACTGTGCTCTTTGCATTATCCCAGGTGTATCCAGAATTCGCAACCTGCTTCCCGTCAGGTCATACAGCACTAACTATCCCCTTCAAATCGTATCAAAAAAATGGCACTAATATTTATTACATCCATCCATCGAGAATATACTTACTTCAGCAGACTTGCCGCTTGGGCGGGCCAACAAGCGTGGGAGAGAGAAAGAAAACAGGGATATGGTCAATGGAAACTTTTCAATATTGGCGGAGCAACCGACCAATATCAGCACCAGGAGCGAGAGAGAAAGGTTATACCTTTAGTTTCTTTCTCACTTGCACGCCTGTTCGCCCGCCCGAGCGGCAAGGCTGCCTCTAGTAAGTATATGCTCGAAGCATCCACCCAAAGACTACAGTACGTTAGGACTAGGGCTTTAACGATCGTGTCCTCTTTTTAGAATAAAAATGAAAAAATATAAATAAATAATTTACCTATCGTAAAACAATAATTAGTCTTTTACAGTAAAAAGATATTGATGTTTCAGGGTCGCTTTGTCTGCAAAAATGAGGACAAATTTCGATTTATTGAATATTATATCCAAAAAAGTTTAGAAGTGAAATTATTTCCATTAATAAGTCATTCTTAAGATACGTAGAAGCAAACGTGTTTGTGTTGTCGATTTGCATATTGTGTTTATTTACAGTTTTATGAATTCATGTGGTTTTTAATTTTAAGTTTTTGTGAATATAAATGGGGTGTACAGCTAGTTTAAAAAGAAATTTAATCGAGCAATTTGATGAAATTGGTCGTGAAAAACCTACAGAAAGGTAATTTTTTATATTTGACCACGTGTCTCTACTATGTTGGGTACTGGCAAAAGGTAGTCGTCAAATGTGTTACAAAAAAAATATAACAAAGCAAAAAACTTACCTATTAATCGATAGACATGTAGAATAAAAGTTACTTGGATGTTTTTTTAATCACATAATTTATAATTGTAATATACGCTACTAATACATACGTACTTAAATACACATTAGCCCAGTCTGTAGGTAAAAATAAGGGCTGTTTATGACGTTAATTTGTAACAGGTTAAAAGGTGTTAGAAGTTGTAGAGGGTGATTACCTGAATATGACTACATAGTTTTAGACTCGAAAAAAGTGTGGAGGGGTGGGGGGTGAAAGGTTAAAAGTGCTAAAAACGTATTTTTCGCTTCTGCAAGCGCCATTGTTAATTTTAGAGGAATACGTTCAAAATGTTTTTTAGGTATTAAAAAACCTATAATTTAAGCCCGACTAAAATTGATTTGGTCCATTTGTTTATAAAAAAATGCAAAAAAACCGTTGAAAATAGCCATTTTTTGAAATGTTGATAATTATTGCAAAAATATTTTTTATTCATTTCTGTCATTGCAAAACATAGGTTTTTTTAATTCTTAACAATGACGTTTTTTTAAACATTCTAAACCGTTGTAAACTTTTAACAATTGCTAAGTCCATTGCTAAATTTAACAACGCGATCATCACTTGGCCGTAAATCTTTTTTGTTTATAACTATTTTAGGTATTACCAATGGTATTACAAACTTTGTTTTGCTTTTTTAAGACTTATATTTTACTAATTAGAATTAACAAAATAAAAAAATAATATTAAGTCCTTCGTTTTGAGCCTTCAAAAAAGGTACTTTTTTGTCAGTAAACAATTGGAGCCGGAGCGCCCCCTGCATAAGTTAATAATTTTAAACCAAGAAATATGCTGGTTTCTAAACAAATATTAAAAAAAAAGGAGTTATTTTATTTATTTAAATTCCAAATTACTTAAAATTTGCAATAAACATTCATAAATAAAAAAACATTAATTTTTATATATGTCGTCTAATAGTGTTTCAGATAAAAAAATTAAATATAAATAAAATTAAGTTTAATTGATTACACAGGCCCACAAAAAAAGTGGTGTGTGCTGGGTGTGGGTACAGGATTTTCTGGAGTATTTTTTTCTGCTGAACACAAATCTGACATGAATATTGGAGGTTAAACAGCAAAAATCAAGGAAAGGCATAATTTCACATATTAACGATTTTTTTAATTGTAAAGCGTCAATATCTTAAAAACTATTAACGATACAAAAAACTTTATAGGACATAAACTATGTATTTTAACAAGACCTTTAATTTAAGTAATTTAATTTTTTCGTCTGAATGTTATATTTTTCGAGTTATAATTAAATAACCGAATTTTTAGGATTTTTTCAGGTATGATTCTGGAAAAAATTGAAAATTAATATTTTTTTTATTTTTGAATGTTTATTGCAAATTTATTGATCTTAATTAGTAAAATATAAGTCTTGAAAAGGCAAACAAAAATTTGTAATACCTAAAATATTGATAAACAAAAAAGATAAAGCCTACTAGATTAGGGCTGTAAAATCAGTAAAATTCAATTATCTTTGCAAAAAATTATCCGATCATGCTTTAGAACCTCCCATTTAATTAAGAATTAAAAAACCTATGTTTTGCAATGACAGAAATGAATAAAACAATATTTTTGCAATAATTATCAACATTTAAAAAAATTGCTATTTTTAACGGTTTTTTTGCATTTTTTCATAAACAAATGGACCAAATCAATTTTAGTCGGGCTTAAATTATAGGTTTTTTTAAAACCTAAAAAAACATACTGAACGTATTCCTCTAAAATTAACAAAGGCGCTTGCAGAAGCGAAAAACACGTTTTTAGCACTTTTAACCCTCCACCCCCCACCTCTGCACACTTTTTTCGAGTCTAAAACTATGTAGTCATATTCAGGTAATCACCCTCTACAACTTCTAACCCCTTTCAACCAGTTATAAATTAAAGTCATGAAAATTAGCTACAGACTGAGCTACATACCTAATTATTGCAATTTACGTTTTTCCTCGCGTTTTTCTTATTCTTTGCAGTTTACATTTGTTCTTATTTTTTTAATAATGTCACTAAAATAATTTTCTCCAACTTTTTTCGGACGATACACTCAGTGGCGATATTGACTGCAAAAGTGGGGAGCTTGACTGTTTAATTTTAAAGTTTATTAAAATAGCGTTTAATAGTTTTGTGGCGGATTCATGTTTCAATAGGTTCTTGTTGGGTTACTCGCCTGGAAAGTTTCTAAAGAATGGCACTACTTTGGTCAGAGCCGGATTTAGGACTGTGGAGGCCCTTGAGCAGATTTCGTGTGGGGGCTCTACATCTTATTATTTAAAACAAGGTCCACGAGAACAAGTAGTTGTTTTCTCCTGCTAAATCCGAATCTGAAACTCGCTTTTTCGGAAAAGTGGTCAGAAAATTGTTATGCACTATGAAATTGTTTAATACACTGTAGCTAATAAACTATTGGAGATAGAAAAATGTTTCTTATGAAAAAAAAAAACCAAATGGCGTTTTTTAAATTAAAATTTGTCAATAAGAACTGGGGATATTGTAAATTTAATGCAAAAATATTGCAAAATAACGATCCCCCAGCCGCTCGTTTTAAACTTAAGGTCTAAGCTTTAAAATGATACATGATGAATCCCCTAAATATTATTAGAAAAAAAGTTACAGCCTCCTCAACGGATTATTTTTGACAAAAAAGCAGCGTAATTTGTTTATAAGCATTTTCAACTAAGAAATATTTAAAATATCTCTGACGGAAGCTTGTGAAATCGGAGGTAAAATCATTCTTGTGCTCAAAACGAGTAATTTGAGACTAGCTAAATGTTTTTTAGTTGATTTTTAATCTTGAATAATTAAAATAAAAATTATTAAAATTTTGATAAAAAATATAGAGATTTCAAGTTTGTCTTTTTAATTATTTTCGGCGACAAAAAGTGTCATTTTTGTACGACTCTATCAAAGTTTTACGAATTAAAGTCAACAAATGTGGATATATAGTTTTTAATATTCAAGAACAATATTATTATGTTGGTGCAATTATTGTCAATAAAAATGCGGGAATAGACTGCCTGAAAAATAAAAAACGTAAAAGTTGCTGACCCGTCGAAATTTGGATATTTTTTTATATCTATTGTGGTGGCCCCTCTATTGTGGAGGCCCCGGGGCAGTAGTCCCGCCTGCCCTCCCCCAAATCCGGGCCTGACTTTGGTCCTGGTCCCGGTGTATAGCGAACTGAGTGTATTCAGTCCTATTGACCCCTATTAACTTACAGATCGCCTAAAACAAAAAAAAAAAAGAAAACCCCAAAAAAACCCAAAATTTCTGAAAATTTGAAAAACTTATTTACGGTTCAAGATGAACTTATAAATAAAAAACAAAATAGAAATTGAAATAAATGTTTTAGAATTTTTTTAGAATTTCTATGAAATCCTAAGATCTTTTTAAAAATTTATTATAAATGACATATTAGTTTGTTTGACTGGTATATTTATAATTTTCAAAATGACAAAAAAGGTGGTAAGTTAATTGATTTTCAGTTTACCTGAAATTATTTCATCATCAAGCAGAGGTAACCATGTATTATTTAAATTAACAGATACTGATGCTACACATTTATCTTGATTTAATATTTTTAAAGCACTTTCTTCTATTTAACTTTTTTAAACAAGTTTCCTTTGCTAAAATACCAGAAACATTCCAATATATTATGTGGTTGTTATCAAATGCGTGTTGGCATATCTTTGATTTTTGGAATTCTGTGTCTTTAATGTATGTTTTATGTTCTTTTATGTCTTTGGCTAATGGCCTGGAAGTTTCACCCATATAAAATTTATTATATTTACAAGGGATCTTATAAATAACATTTTTTGTGTTTCCGTTTAAATTTGTATGGTTTTGTTTTTGTTACTTAAGATCTAATAGTGTTTTGTGTTTTAAAGTTAGTACGAATATTAAATTTATTACCTATTCGTTAAATTTTATTTGATAAGCCAAAAATATATGGTAAAAATAAAGTAAAAGGTCTATTTTAATGTTTAATTTTCTTGCTAATTACTTTAGGTATTTATAACAAATTATTTTAAAAAGATTTGTAAAATAAAAGAGACCAATTAAATTATGGTATTTCCATGTGCCAATTATCCTAAAATTATTGCCATTTTGTTTGTGGGGGAAATAACATCACGATGCTTTGCATCAAAGAACTTTTTAAATAATAATTGGTAGCTATAGGCTGTTAAGCTAATCAACCACAATAAAAAAAGCAATAGTTCACGAATCAAACAACAAACTTTTACGAAAATGCCTTCTTTGCAATGTTCTCAACAACAACAAAAAAATATTATTTAAAAAATATGTTCCTTACTTCCAATGGTAATATTATGATCACATAATCTTCCGAATTTTTCTTCTTTCTTTTGTAGCTCTTTTAAGTAGTGTGCACGTCATTTCTTTAGTTTATCGTTTATGTTATCCCTCCAACCCTTTACGCCCCCAAGTCTCAATTTTTAAGCAAGTATTTACCGTTATTGTAAATAGCACTGCTATCCGTTCCTACATACTTTTGTGTCCCTCCTCCTTATATTTGATATTTTACTTATTGTCAAAAGGGCCAAGTAAGAAGTTCATTTTTGGTGTTTTTAAAGATTTTCTTGTCTTTTTTTAACCACACGCATTAGCCTTTTTTGGCCGTTTCAGACGAAATAGGTGCCTTAAAAATGATGGCACCTCTAAAAATTAATTGCAATACGCATAATTGCCTTTAGTTTGGTAATCTGTCAAAGTGCCTAGCTCACTTTAACACATCGGGGTCAAATAAGGCAGCGCCCAAACCAGCAAAAACTATTGTAATTATTCTATACTTATGCAAATATTTTTATGGCACTAAATTCACTATTTTCCGAAGGTATTGAATCTTTAGGTTTACAGCTTCTGACAGGTAACTATTATTTTGAAGTTCCTGTTATCTCGTCTTGTGTGTTTGAGGATCTTGTATTTTAAAAAAGACTTACAAAATTAACGACTTGCTATTTTTTAATATCTGTAAGCTTTAATGAACTTTATACTTCTTGTTTTAATCATCTTGTCCCACTTATTTGGAAAACTAAACACACTAGAGTCTCGCTAATCCGAACCCCGCTAATCCGCCTAATCCGAACAGGGCCAGGAAAAAAAATTTAAAATTTTAGAACCAGAAAAAGTAAAGAAAAACAAGTTTTTAATCGGCTTTCACCATCTATTGTTAAATAATAAAGGTGTATTTAGCGTCTGACCTTTAATATTTTACACATTACACGCTACATATGCCCCAAAAATACAATAATATGGAATTATGTGACAAAATTCCGCCTAATCCGAATTATTGCTAATCCGAACAGGGTTGGGTCCCAATTAGCTCGGATTAGCGGGACTCTGGTGTAGATGGTCCTGCGTCAATACAGTATACAGAAGCTCGTGTAGTCACAGCCTTATTCACTAGTTAGTCGCTATTGATATATTACAAATATTTCAAACTTTGCATTAACTGTTACTTTTCTTACAATCATCTACAAATGTTTAGATTATTTTAAAAAACTGGTTTTCTTTGTGACGTCTTCCATATCGTAAACCGGGCTTAACCATCCTAAAAATACACCGTCAATCGATTAGTTAGGTGTCAAAATTACTTCAGTGGCAAAACAATATGTAGCCAAATTTTACTTTTGCATAATTTTGGTTCTCCTTGGTAATCAAAGGTCATATTCCGCATACACTTAAAAACGTGAACTCACTCTCTCACGCCACATACAGAGTGTGTTGGGTTAATAAAAATAAAATGATAATAAACAGTCAAAACTGGACATAACATTTAACAATTTAAAGATAAAACTTTTTTAATACACTCTTTATTTGTTTATCTCATTTCCAAAAGACATGATCGCAAATTTCGGTATAAATACCAAGCTCGGAACTAACCTTATTGCTTATTATTTAAAATTCTGTGATAAACTAATTAGGTTAAACAGTGTTGATAGGCAGACGACAAATAGAAAAATGAGTTCCAACGTTTTTAAATTCTTTTCTAATTCCTTCGGGATTGAAACAACGGAAAATGCAGCATATACGTAAGTTGATAAATTATTTAAATTGTTCATCATTTTCAAGGTTAAATAGAACAAATTAAGTGATTAAGAATAATTAATATTATGTCTATAATTATGGTGGAATCTTTTTTCTAAAACGTAATATTATGGTTTTTCACCTTTAGGAATTAAAATACTATTTGAATAATTCCTAGAAAACAAACCAACAATACTTTTTTTATTTCTTAATAACTGAACGATGTACAGGGTTATTCCGTATATTTTGGAGCACCTCCAGAGCTTTCATTTTAGAAGTTAGAAGAAACTTTAAATTATAAAAGTTGAAGTATTTTTACTGAACCGGTAGAATTTGTCATCAGATAAAACAAATGAGCATCGAAAATGTGTTTAAAAGTACCAGGTTTGATTTTTTTAAATAGAACACCCTGTATATTATTAATTTTTTTCTTTGTATTTATATATATATATATATATATAATATATATATATATATATATATATATATATATATATATATATATATATATATATATATATATATATATAATTTTATGTTTCTATTTAGTTTAATCAAGTATATTTATTTAAATATTGAAAAAATTTAGCCTATTTGTTATTCGATTACTAATTTAAATATTCGTTATAATTTAATGTAATAAAAAAAAATGTAGATTGCGGTAAATTTTGTTTTTTTCGGCAATCTAGATGTTTTAAATATGCAATATTTTAACGTGAAATACTGGTTAAACGGTAGAAAGAAATATACAACATATATATATTTTGAAATGAGAGTAAAGTAAGGAAGCCAAAAAATAATAATATACAGGGTGTTCTATTTAAAAAACCAAACCTGGTATATTTAAACACATTTCCGATGCTCTTTTGTTTTATCTGATGAAAAATATTGACGGTTCAGTAAAAATACTTTAACTCTTGTAATTTAAAGTTTCTTCTTACTCTTAAAAAAAAGGTCTGGTGGTGCTCCAAAATATACGAAAAATCCTGTGCATAAATAATTTTAAATATCTGTAAGGTAGTATTTGTTCAATAACAAACTAAAACTACACTAAATTTGCCAATCTAAACTTTAACTGGTTCTTAATACCATCATATTCACTTATAATATTCTTAGCGCTTAAACTATTACTGGATTTTTTTTGAGTTCACGAATATTTTAAAAATACTTTTCTTAATTAAAATATTCTAGACGAGAAAACTTTCCTGTTGCTAATTTAAGCTCGAGGGATATTCGGTAAGAAAATTTCGTTTCAATTATTTAATATATTATTAATATCAAAATTTATGTTTTTTATTACAAACGACAAATTGTCAATGCAGTTTTTTTAGTTAGGTTTTATGGCACTGGTTTAACCAACTGGCCAGCTTCTCTTTTTGTTTAACAGTTAAAATAGTTATTGACATTCCTATATGTCCCATTTTGGAATTAAAACTGAAAATGGTTTAAAAAAAAAGTTCACCAATTAGCTCCTGGTAATACCCAAAATTCCAAACTAAGTATTTGAAAACAGTTTAATATACTATTTTTAAATTCCATGCCAATATTTTGACATTTCAAAGGTTGAAAAATTTTCGGGGGTAGGTAATTGCACAAGTGCATCAAAATGACCGATAATTTTTGAATGCAATGTGTAGGATGATTTTCGAAAAAAATTGTTAAAGAGACATACCAATATGCAAGCGTCTGATGAACAAAAAAATATATGGGTGATTTATATAACTTTTTCAAATTCTTTGCAAGAACACATGAAAAGCTTTAAACCTCTCTGTTTATTGTTACAACATTTCTTAATAAGTACCTACATATTAATTTAAATTCAGCATTCTAATTTAAAGGAACCGTTAGACGCCTACATAATGTCAATACGATATTATCAAAAAGGTCAATAAATATTGACAAAGCGGGTTCATGTCAGAGGATCAATATTTATTCTTGGTGCAATTAATTGACCTTTAAGGAACTTGCATAATAAATAAAAGTATGTGCACTATTATTGTAGCATTATACGTAACAATTCATCTAAAATATTTTAATATCATTTTCATGCTTAAAAGAAGCCTTTGAACTGGTAGCGCTAGTTCTCTTAAAACTTCAGATCTTCATGACATGAAAAGCTAAGCTGCTAAAATATTATTATCCTATCATTATAGTCCCTGAGCCAGCTAAGAACGTGGTGAATTATTTCCTCTCAAGCGATAATTGGTAGAATGCATCAGCAATTGTATTATAAAGCTTCGTGACCGTCAGCTGCGGTTCCGTTGGGACAATGAGCCGCGGTAGCCTTTTTAATAATGACAACGCAGTAATTTTAAAATAACAACGTTAATTCAGAACTAACTGATATTTTTATTGTTCTTGCTGTCTCATACTCTATTTAGAGTGTAGGTGCCATCTCGCACATATCTGTGTTGCGTACCAACTAGACACAGATATGGGGACCACCGGCTTAACATGCCTTCCGAAGCACATGTGAGAGGGTTTACTAGGCAAAAATACTACACAGTGGTGTGCCATTGCCTTCTGTGAGGTGACGAGCTATAAAAAAGTCCACTGGATAATGCGGGATTCGAACCCGTGTCTTCAACGGTGAGATGATGGTACGCTGCCACTACACCAGCTCGCTACATCTTACTTTTATCTTACTTTATTATCGCTTTATATTTATGAACAACAATAAAAATACCAGTTAGTTGCGAATCAACGTTAACATTTTAAAATTACTGCTTTGTCATTATTGAAAAGGCTACAGCCGCTCATTGTCCCAACGGAACCGCAGCTGACGTTCACAAAGCTTTATAATACAACCCTCTGATGCATTCTACCAATTTTCGCTTGAAAGGAAATTGGTCATGTAAATCTGTTACTGGCTCCTGGACTATTAACAATGATTGCATAAGATCATGTCCATCTTATCAATAATCTTTAGATCTCAAAAGAAAGCGGAGTGAGAAGATATTTATGTTTTTTGGTTTCGGAGCAAACGGGGCTAATCTTAAATATTAAAATACTCTGTACTTTTGTATCACCTGATATATGTCATTTCAATTCGTTTATTTACAAAATAGAATACTAGAGCTTCAAGTTGTTTTACTGATCTTTTTTCCGTTACAATTTTTTAAGCAAACGGAGCAAAAAAATATTTTGAACCTTGGTCAAAATTGTCCATTTCTTCACAGAATAAAGTCAATATTATATTTTTTGCTCTGTTAAAAAAGTGATTTTATTTCATCCATCGCAAAAACAGCAAATCCATAGGCATTTCTTTATGCAATTTCCGATCGTTTGCTTCAGATTCTCAGACAAAACTTTAAGATAAATCGATCAAATGTCAAAAATATACATACATAATATTAATAAAGCAAGGCTAATTACACCGTCAATATCCATATTAATTAAAATAAAAAACATCAATAAATTTACAGAAAACAGCTTAAAGTGTAATATATTATTCTTTAAAAACCAAATGGAAATGACATACATCACCTGATATATTTCATTGTGAACCGTTGTGAACTTAGTCACAAAATCAACAATATTTAGTTTTTTGGATCAACTGCACTTGCATTCAGTAGGTAGTACGCAACAAATATTCCAAACACGTATAATTCTAGAGGCATTTGCTAGACTTGTCGTCGAATCATATAGAGTGATTTATATAGATATTTATTGCTATCCCCAAAACAACAATAAAAGCTGTTTATAATTGTAAAGAGCATTTTTAGCAATTACAATTTATTGGTAATTAATTTAGTTACTTGAGAAGAAACGTATAAAAGTCTGCATTTAATTTGTAATGTAATGCGCGTTGTTCTGAACCAGACATTATTTCCTATGCAATGCGATAACAAAACCGTTTTTTTGCCGGACTTTGGTGCATAATATTTATAACTAATACAGATAAGTTGTATTAAACAATTACATAACTAATAGTTATATAAACAAATGTATTTAAACTGGACGAATTATTTTCATATCACACTTTATAGATATGGATATCAAAAGAATTTTATTCTAATATTGAAGGTTACAAAGTCACCTTAAAATTTAGAATAAAGGATGAAAATTGCAAAAATTTATAAAATAACGTATTCATATTTTTATAACTTATATAGTTTTTATTTAAATTAAATGTTATTAAGCTAAATACTTTAAGCCTAAGAAGACTGCAAAATGGAAAGAGAAATATTTAAACTGAAACAAAAGAGATACTACATAAGAGACGTAACCTAACAATATCCTAATGAGAAATACTTTTTGTTTTTTCGTTTTTGAGAGCGTCTATTTTTTTTTTTTTTTTGATAACTTTGAATAAAAATAATTTTCTATTTATTTTTAGTAACAACAGAATTGATTTTAAATTTATAAAAAATGCAATTTAAGTTATTAAATAGAAAAAAGTCTAAAGTTTATTACTAGTTTAGTTAGTAAAAGTAAAACATATAAATAAATTATTTGTGTTGTTACTTAAAATGAATACGATATGCTTTTAACTGAAGCGCGTCGAAAAAGATGTAACGCCCTCAAAAATAAACCAATAAATAGGTTATCCATTAGGAAAATGATAATTTTATATCGTATCTCTTTTGTTTTATTTTAAATAATTTTCTTAATTTTGAATTCTACGTTTCAATTTTTTTAATCTAAGAAAAGCCACAAATATGGCCCTGCTCATTACTTGTTGAATGACCCTGTATATATACAGGGTGTTTCTAAACCTTAGGTACACTAAATATTAAAGGGTGTATTAAACAAACGATTTTAAGAAAAAAACCTCCTATAAACATCCAAGTCTTCCAAAACCTTATTAACAGGGCAGTAAACTATTAATATTTTTTTGTTTTTTTTTTGACACGCCTCGTATCTTTTTTAAGATATTAATCTTAAATTTAACACACGACCTATTAGGACTAATGTTTAAAAAATAACTAATATTTGTTTTTCGTTCTACAGTGTAACACAATTTTCCGGGTCAGATCCTTTAATCCCTTCTAAACTTTTTTCTACGTCCCCACTGCTTTCTTTTATTAAAAGAATTAAATTGCTTATCCTTTTGCTTAACTTTTAGATCTCTTACTCGTTTTTAATATTTTGCACTGGTTATATGGTTATATATTTAGAAAAATACCTTGAATTGTAGGAAAATTTAAGGACATTTTTCGAAAAGAATTAATGTCAAAAAAAAAAAAAAAAATAAAAATTTTAACACCCCGTGGATTTATAACAGAACCTTAGAGAACACATGTTTATAGTTCTTTTTTTCCTGATAATTATTTGTACAATCTCACCCTTAATCTATATAAGGTTTAGGATGGCCGGATTAAAGTAGGCTAAAAGTGCAAAGTACATTACATATAAACATATGGGATTTATTTATATGTATTGTATTATATTTGTATCTAACACCTTCTTTTACTTTAATCGAATTTGTTACTTCAGACCTTTGTTACGAACTTAAAGTTATGTGCTTTCTTTTAAACATAGTTTGGCACTCTGCTACAAAAATATTGTGCAATATTACGCGGCTACTACAGCAGGCTAATTGAATGAGGTAAAAAAAATGCCGGCGTTCGCTTACCAGTGCCACCTGACAGGTTTCAACTCGAAAATCCCCAAGAGCGTCTGGATTACATAGTACGTCCGGATTATCAAAGTATGTTCGGACTATTATTGAAGCAACGACGCGTCCGGACTATTGAAAGTCCGGATTAAAGAGGTTGTACTGTAATACCAAACTGGCTAATCAGAGATAAAAGTCGCTTAACGGCTCGTTTTTTTAATCGTTGCAAGCTCCAAAAAAATGTAAAACTTGTATTTTCATACAGTATTTTAAAATTAGATAAAAATCATTTATAAAAAGGCGAAGTAGGAAAATATTTGACTGAACTTCAGTGGTGGCTTTAGAAGGGCAGGGGGCCCAAACGTCCATTATTTTTTAATTTTTTTGTTTTATATTCAATTAAGTTACATATTTTTATCGAAGTTTTAAAAATTTAATAATTTGACTAATTTTTTAACTCTGCCATTAGCTACATAATTACAAGGTATTGACAGCGACATAAATTCAGCTAAATTAAAAGTTAATGATGTTCTTCATGCACCGGAATAAAAAAAAACAGTGCTAATCCATATTTTATATAATTCGTTTTTTCACAAGTTCAAAAAATGCCTACAGACCTTAATATGGATTTGACAATTTTCCTCATTTGTGTCCGATTATTGAAAAAAAAACTGTTTATATTCCAAACTTTTAGGAATTACTAATTGCATGCTTAAATGAGCGATTTGGCGATGATAATATATTATCCTTTAATCTTAATGCGCTGATTCCCTATAATATAAATAATATAAGTAACCATAACTCCCTTAAATAGGCTTTGTCAATAATAATTTTGGAGATCGGTGCCCGCTTGCGGAAATGCAAATACTCAAACGGACAATGATGAATACTAAAAATGCTGAATAAAGCTTTGCAAAAGTGTGATAACAATTATTTTTTAACAGTTTAATAAATTTTAAACAATCTAAACTATTTAAACAGCAACGGCGGAAAGAAGCCAGAGTTTATTAATATAAAGTTAATAAATTCTGGAAAGAAGCTTTTTAAGCAGACGGTTAAGAAAACCCTACTTAACCCCTACTATGGCAGAAGATCAGCTGGTTTTTAAGTGTTTTATGTTTAGCTTAATGTTTCGAATATTCGTTATCTGATTTTTTATTTTTTAATTGCTATGTTTTTTCCTGCTTTTTTTTAAATTCACTAATTCACAGTTTATCTGGATCTACTTTAAATATATAAAAATATTTGTGAGTTCATTGAGTTAGATAGATCTTTGTAATTTTTTGTCATTTTAATTTCATTTAATATTTTATATTTAAAATTTTTAAAATATTTTGTTTTTTTTTTATAATTTTCAATTTTTATAACAACTTTTTCATTTTATTGCCCTTCAATTTACCGTAGTATTACCGCCCCGGTGCCAGAGTAACTTGGCTTGATTTAATAAATATGTAAACCTTTGAAAATTATTAAAAGTTTAAATTAAACAAAAATACATTTTTGTCGTTTTGATTGCAAATCTCTATAATTTTTCTAAAATTACGATACCTAAAGATTTAATTTTAAGGGGGGCACTTTATTGAAACCGATACCTCCCTCCCTCCAAGAACAAATTCCAAAGTCGCCACTACTAGACTTTCCATATTTTCTATTGTTATATCATCTACCGTTCCTTTTATTTTTCCTAATATCTAAAGTAGATTATAAACCGTATTAAGACCATAATTTGATAAAAAACAAGAAGAGTCAATAAGGAAGTGGTATCTTCAATTATAATCAATTACGGTTATTTCCTTTAAAATATTAATAAATATAAGTTAATATCTAGTTATATAAATAATTCCATACTACCAAGTTTTGCTCTAGTAATTACAGAAATTCAAAGAAAGGAAAAGTTAAATTTCATCATTTTCACTCAACAAGTAAGTAAAGATGAATGTTACGTTTTAATTTTTAATTGCTGTTTGTACTTAAAAATGTCATTTATATAATAATGGGTAATACAGCAAATGTTACAAAAATTTGTGGTTCCACGTACAAGCTTCAAAGGTGTGATAACTGTAATAAAGTTAGTAGGTAAGTTAAAAAAATCATTTTTTCTACTCCTATATTAGTAAGAACCTAATTACACACCGTCTACTTTATCAGTAAATCTCTAATTACAAACACTATACTGTAAGAAGCCAAACTGTGCGTAAGGGCAGTTACGTAATATATATATATATTACGTAACAGTTCCACAATCGCATTAGCCGCGAGCCCCCAAAATCTTGAAACCTTTCAATAGATTTTACGTAAAGCTGGCTATGAAACAAATAGCATCGCCTTGACAACGCAAATGTTTGTATTATTATTTGTATTGTTACTTAAAGTTTACATAATCTTCTGCTTTTATTTATAAAAAAACTAAACATAAGTCGTAGAAAAGTATAGTACACAACTCGAGGGTAGATTACACTCTTTCGAATTACGTACCGCTCACGCGTACCGTAATTTTCGAAATCGTGGTAATGGGCTTCATCTCGGTATGTAATAACTATTAAGTATTTTAAATACCAAGACGCTTGTTCCGGACATCAGGCTTGACTCACCGGCGCCCGCCGGCAGGACATATTAGGTAGTAGTTAGTGCCTTGGACACCGCGCTAGGTGCGTGACAACATTTGCATGTTTCAGTGCTGGACAACGCTGAGAACTGGGGAAGAAATGGGTAAACACCGGAAAACCCGATACTACGGTACTTTGGTACTTAGGTTTATTGTATATAATCCGTAGGATATAATACAGGGTGTAACCAAATAAGTGAAAACATTTAAGGAGGTGATTCCTCATCGAAAAAGATAGGATCTTTCATATAAAGAAATTTCATTGGAGCATCCCTTGTTAAGATACAGCCCCTTAAGGGGGTACATAAAATTTGTATAACAATTTTTTTCACAAGCACTAAAAAGTTACAATATTGAAATTAACCTGACGTTTTGTACTACCAAAAAGACACTTAACCAGTCATTTATTTGGTTTACCCCATGGTTGTAAGGGGTGGAAAACGCAACCCCTAAAATTTATTTCCAATCTAACTTTTTGTCTTATTATTTGTTTACCATTTAAAAATGTATTTCCGATAGCCTGTTTCATTCTAAACAAAAAATGTCTCTTGGGTTTTTTGCCCAAAATAAACCAGTTCGCAGCAAAAAATTATTTTACGAACTACATAGATACATCGTCATAAATGCGAACTGGATTTATTGTTGCGTTTTCCACCCCTTACAACCATGGGGTAAACCAAATAAATGACTGGTTAAGTGTCTTTTGGTAGTACAAAACGTCAGGTTAATTTCAATATTGTAACTTTTTTAGTGCTTGTGAAAAAAATTGTTATACAAATTTTATGTACCCCCTTTAAGGGGCTGTATCTTAACAAGGGATGCTCCAATGAAATTTCTTTATAGGAAAGATCCTATCTTTTTTTCGATGAGGAATCACCTCCTTAAATGTTTTACACTTATTTAGTTACACCCTGTATTATATCCTACGGATAATATATACATATATAAACCTAAGTACCAAAGTACCGTGAGTATCGGGTTTTCCGGTGTTTAACCCATTTCTTCCCCAGTTGTTCCGTCAACGTTGTCCAAGCACTGAAACATGCAAATGTTGAATTTCACAGCACCTTTTAGACAACGCGGAGGCCACACGGACGTATTTAAATAACTACTACCTAAATATGTCTGCCACTGGCGGGGCTGGGATTCGAACCCGATCGCCGGCGCGGCGGTAAGGTCGACCACTACGCTACCGGACAGACAAAAGTTGTGTCTGTTTGAGATTAAACTTAATTAGAGTACATACCGGAGTGGTAAGACATTACAAACGATTTCGAGAATACGGAGAGGTGAGAGTACCTAATTCGAAAGAGGTGAATGGGCTTACCACTGAGTTGTGTACTATACTTTTTTAGACTTTATGTTTAGTTTTTTATAAATAAAGCAGAAGATATTAAACATTTAAAAATACAAGATATTTCAATACTATTTGTTTATAACATTTGGTTGTATTGAAAGTTGTAACGATGAAAAATAATTTGGAATTTGTAATAGATATATATATATATATATATATATATATATATATATATATATATATATATATATATATATATATATATATATATATATATATATATTATATATATTATATATTATAATCTTAACATTAGTTTTTTAATATAGTGTATTGTAAAGTAACGGTGTAATTAGGTTCTTAATAATATAGAAGTAGAAAATCATTTTTTCTACTCCTATATTAGTAAGAACCTAATTATAACCGTCTACTTTATCAGAATCTCTAATTACAAACACTATACTGTAAGAAGCCAACTGGTAAGGGCAGTTACGTAATATATATATATTATCGTAACAGTTCCACAATCGCATTAGCGGAGCCCAAAATCTTGAAAACTTTCAATACATTTTACGTAAAGCTGGCTATGAAACAAATAGCATCGCCTTGACAACGCAAATGTTTGTATTATTATTTGTATTGTTACTTAAAGTTTACATAATCTTCTGCTTTTATTTATAAAAACTAAACATAAAGTCGTAGAAAAAGTATAGTACACAACTCGAGGGTAGCTTCATTACACACTTTTCGAATTCGGTACTTCGCTCACGCTCGTACCGTAATTTTCGAAATCGTGGTAATGGGCTTTACCACTCGGTATGTAATATACTATTACCTAAGCGCTCCTATGAAAGGTGTATTTTAGGACTAGGGATAAACAAAAAGTGTAAAATAATATAAAATTTTTCTTAATAACATAACAGACAGATTTAATATATCAAACTGGTTTTTTTATTGATTTTTCTCCTATTTCTTTGGGGATATTTTTTTGTGAACTACTATTTATTTTTTGGTTTTCCGGTTTTTTTTTGAATTTTTTTTCATTTCATTATTAAAAATTAATTCTGGTGGCTGGAATTCTAAATATTAAAAAATTTTTTCAACTATCGAGCCGATTTGCCTGAAAAATTTCACAAAATATTGGTGAAATAAAAATTGCAATTTCTTCACAATAAATTGAACAAAACAATTTTATTGTAAATCCTAATTTCTTTGAAAATAAAGACTTTTGTAAAACCCACTTTTAAGACCTATATATACGAACCTCTATCAAATAGTTTGTTTTCTGGTAATTTGCAAATTTATTGCTGATATTGCATCAGTGTTATCTTGTTATTTTTTCTTTTACTTTTCTAAACGATAAGTTGTAAAAATATTATGTTAGTATAATATTTAAATATTTTCTGTCGTCATATCAAGTTCTAAAAATCCACCTGAAGTATTTTTTGTTGATTCATGCAACCTTCATTTTAAAGCAAAAGGTTTTTAATTAAA
>JAHBCN010004888.1:0-59874 GCA_019359885.1 Listronotus oregonensis | reverse complement strand
ATTGCAAAAAAAAAAATTCTTTTTATCTTTTTAAGCGAAGTATTTTTCCCCATTTTTTTTATTTATTTATAGTTTGTTTTTTTTTTTTTTTCTTGAGTTGGACTTTCATTTTAAAATCCTTTTAAAAAAAAATTAAAAATTAATACCTAAAAAAAATTCCCATTTATTTAATCTTTAAATTATATCATTTTTTAAAATTTTAAAAAAATTAATTTTAAAAAATTTTTAATCAAAAACTTGCCCAAAAACTTTTAAGCCCAAAAAAAAAAATCGACCTAAAGAATCAAACTACGCCTTAAATTTATATAATTGGGAATCCCCAAAACTTCTCAGTCGGAGGGGGAAAGGCCCGCCCTTTTGAATTTAAAAAGGCAATTTGGGTTCATAAAATTGAAGTTGTTTAAAAAAAAAGAACCCTTTTTAAACTTAAAAAAATTAAAATTTAGGATTTAAATCCAACATTAGGCGCCCTTTTTGGTTTCAAACGCTTTTGCTAAACCGGACATTTCTAAATAGGCAGGGAAAACCCACTTTCTCCCTTTTTTAACACCTCATAAGATGAAGTTCCACTTTATATTTTTCTAAGTTAACCAATTTCCATATTTACAACTTCAAAAATGACGATGTTTCTATAAACTTTTATCCCCAGTGTAATCGCCGCCCCCCCCTAAGGGATAACTATTGAAATCAGTAAACGATATACCAATTTTTATACTTTTAGGGCCAGAAATAACGAAGTTCCATACAAACTTTAATACAAAATCCTTTTTTAGCTAACGTCTCCTATTTTAATTTCCCCCTCCCCCCGAAATTTAATTTCAAAAGGTTATAACAGATTTTTTTTAATCGTAATCAATAGCCTACATACTAATTTTTTTACTTGTAATTAAAAAATTTTAAAATTTTCAGTGCTATCAAACTGGTGATTGATAGTGTCACCAAAAAATAAATATTTTTTTGTGTCCCTTTTGTTTTAATTTAAATCATTTGCTTAAGAACTAATGCGATTTTAGTGATAAAATAGACACACAATGGTTCTTTTAATTTTTTTTAATACGAGAAATACTTAAAAGAAATATATAATTTCATAAAAAAAATTATTTTATTATAGTACTTAAAACAAATCAATTTTATAAAAATTAAACCTTTTTTTTGTTTTTTTCATGTTTTTTTTTACTATTATTGCGAGGGCAGACTAGCTCTCCATAATATCTCTAAAAAAAGGTATAATTTTTAAAAAAAAATATATAAATATCTTTATTCTGGGGAAAAGAAATAATTTTTTTTTAATTTGATATTCCCAGAAATCAAAATAAATAAAAAACCTATCTATATGGCTAAAAGTTTTTTTAATTTTTTTAAAAATATTTTATAAAAAATATAAAAGGTACCTACACGTGTACCTTCACCAGTAACTATTTTTAAAAAAGTCATGTCAGAAGTCAATGTCAATTAAAAAACACAATTTTTTTGTTTCTTATCTGTTTAAAGTAATATAATCAAATAATTTAGGGCCACCCGTCCGTCGAAAACCCAAAAAGTTTGAAATAACATATATATCTTAAAACCGTTGCCAATGTTTTCAAGTGTTTTTTTTCATTTTTATATAATTTCATAAAAATAATTACTTTATTTAGTACTTAAAAAAAATCAATTTTAAAAAAAATTAAACCTTTTTATGTCTTCATGTTTTTTTTACTATTATTGCGGGGCAGACTGTTCTCCAAAATTTCTCAAAAAAAAAGTCAAATTTTTTTAAAATAATATATAAATATCTTTATTCTGGAGAAAAGCCAAATAATATTTCTTTTAATTTGATATTCCCAGAAATCAAAATAAACTATAAAAACGAGAAATACTGTTTTTAAGTATGTTTTATAGTTTTGTGGCGGATTCATATTTCAGTTTTCTTTTGGATTGCTCGCCTTACAATTTTTCAGAAAATGGGACCACTTCGGTCTAGGTCCCGAGATACAATGAACTGAGCCTGCTCAGCCCTATTGACCCCGAAACGTACTTTTTTGATTTGTTGGGCTTTGGGAGTTTTTTCTCCTTTTTGTTGCAGGCGGTTTGATAGGGGTAAATTTGGGCGAGCAGGCTCATTCGTTTCCCCCAAGACTGGCCCAAAAATTCCAAAAAAAAAAAATTGTAAGGCGATCAATCCCAAAGAAAAGATACTGAAATACTGTATTTATTGATTTTTTAGAACTTGTTAGAAAACTATTTGTATCGATACTCCTTAAACATGTATTGTTTGTCTCTATTTAATAGTGTCTTTTAATTTTTTAGTACCAGCGAAATGATCAACGTCAACCCTAGAACACCATATCAGTAAAATTGTTTGAACATTTCAAAATAGGAAATGCACATTGTAGGGCTATAAATGTTTCTACCTCTGCACAGAGTAGGTTCACCAGTAAACGTATTATAATTATTTTTAAATTTACCCACGTTTTCTTACAAGGGTATGAAGAAAGAAAACATACTGGTTATTGCCAAAGTTAAGCACATATGTTTATCCAGAAAAGCTTAAGTAGGTATAATCGAAGTATTTTAAGCATTTTATAGTTTTTACTGAATGTATACCAATATTGTTCCTGTCCTTTTTTTATCATGATGTCTGTAAGCATTATATTTCTAATTTGTATCACTAACTGGACTTCAATTAATATTAAATTGAGGCACCAAAAATTTAGTACCCATTAATGACTTACAAAATTCTAAAATCTATTCGTTTTCGTTTAAGAAAGCCAACGAATTCTTGGATAGAAATAAAGTAAACAAACCTTGTTTGGCATTAACATATTCAGGGGGGCAAGGAGGGATAGTTCTTGTAAACACACTGCACGGCAATATTGATTAAAGACACTGAATAACATAACTCAGGAAATAATAACTTTTTCAATGTTTATGGCATTGCACCATAAATTACATTTTTATAAATCTATGATTCTTTACTGTTAAAAATTATTTTTAAAGCCGGAAAACTATTTTTGTTTATTATCTGAACTGACAGACAGATATTACTTTAGATGCTCAATTCGGTTACTGTTGAGCCAAAAAACAAAATATTTTTGAATAATTTTATTACATTTTCAAGGTAATTGCCTGATTTTGGTTTTTGAGATCTGGCAATTTGTTTACGTTTTTTCAAAACAAAAACAAACAGATCACTATACCAAACACCCTGCCTACAAGCTGGCGTTCCGTTAATTCTAGTCATTGAGTTCGTTGATGTAAGCAAAACGAAATGAAGAAAAAATTGCCCATTGCTCAACTGCATTTGTAACCATGGTTACTGACTTTTTGAACCAATGCGGTACATTTTTGTTCAGTTGTTTTTACTTTTGTCATTCAAAAAGAAATTAATAAATTTAAGACGATGTCACGAAATAAGTCTGTCAGTTCTTATCCCCTACGTGTGAGTAGCCAAGTCCTGCAAAACAGAAGATTACTTTCTAGAATGGCGTCAAATCAAACCAAACCATTTATTGATATTAATATACACAACGCATTTACACAAGTTAAATAATATTTAAAAAAATATATAAAATGTTATCCTAAACCAATAGCAAAAATAACTTTAAACAAACAAATTTAAAACACTCAAGCAATTTACTGATAATGAAGGTTTTTTTTCTTTAGAAACATGCCGTGAGTATTAACTCTAATTAAAATCCTGGAATAGACTTTGAGTTGGAATACTTAAAAAATCAAATTATTTATTTTTATTTTGTCTATATTAGTGATAACAAGTTTGAAATAAAATGCTGTTTATTATAAGAAGTGTCAAACTAGTGACAAATCTACAACAAGTGACCTTTTTAGATATAAGCTAGTTTTAAATATATTTATCTCGATAAATTATATTACACTGTATATTATGTATTATTTGTTGAGTTTTATGATACCTATCATTTGACGTTAAGTTGGATCATTAAAGAAATAAAACATATGTTTATCACTAAATAATTACAAATCCCCAAATTTTAGATTTTTTCAGAAATAAAAACAATTCTTTGACTTAACAACACACTCGCCCAGAGGAGTTACAGTTGTTATAAGCGTTCTTTTTCTTGAGTCCATTTTTATATCGGATAACATTCTTTTAAAATAACATGTAGAAGCAATGAAAACTTATAGTGTTTGCTTGGCTTTAGACTAACAAAACTAACCACGTGTGTGGTCTTTAATTAAAATAAAATGTAAAAAGCTGTTGAATAATATTTTTGCTTTAAACTACAACAAAATGGAATGGAATTAAATGAACGCCACCTCAACTCATCCTTTGTTTTCTATTCAATTATTTTCATTTTATTAGGTTTTTATATTAAGACTGGTGAGGAGGTTTTTTAAATATGTTCTATAGTTTTGCGGCGGATTCATGTTTCAACAAGTTTGTTGGTTACTCGCCTGAAATTTTCTACAAATTGGGACCACTCAGTCCTGGTCCTGGGTATAGTGCCTGCTCAGTCCTATTGACCCCTATGAACTTGCTGATGATCGCCTAAAACAAAAAAGACAAAACCCCCAAAATTATTTTTTTGGTTAGTTTTGGCTAACCAAAACCTATCTAGGTCTTTTTTTATTTTTTGTGTTTTTTTTGGGGTTGGTCTTTTTTGCTTCAGGCGATCTACAAGTTCATAGGGGTCAATGGGGCGGTTAGTTCGCTATACCCGGAACCAGGACCAAAGTGGTCCCTTTTTTAGAAACTTTCCGGGCAAGTAACCTAACAAAACATATTAAGGTTTTTTTTTGGAATGATGAAATGCTTGAATTTTATTTGTTTAGTGATTCAACCCTTAAAAATAGAAATATTATCCGTACTTTTAACAAGTGCTGTTTTACCATTCTTTTACCTGTTGAATGAAAATTGGAACTACTAAATACAATTTTTAATTGTAAAAAGTCAGAAACATGTTATAGAGAATATGGAATAATTATTATGAATTTTTCATTGATTTTCTTTATGTAATATATAAAAAAGGAATGCAGGCCGATGTGAGTATTTTCAACAGACTATCAACAGTAGCTTAAATTACGTTTGAGGTGGTAAAATAATTTTAATAAAATTTTATGAGTTAAAAGTAACTTTTTAATTATAGGATTACTTTGTGATATAAGTATAATAGTTTATTTTTAAGTGGTGTCAAGGGTTTAAATTTGGAATCATATTATATTACCTCTGCAATAGAAAGCTGATATAACAATACAACGGTCTCCTAAAATCGTAGTTAGTAAAATTGTTAAAATTCTTTTCCATTTGATAGTTAACCTGTAATATCAAAAATTTTAAATTATACAGTTTCTATTTTATGATGGCATAGTCGCAATTAAGCAAATTAGAGATATTTGAATATATCCGCAGAAATTTAAGAAAATAAAATTCTGCGAAACTTTCTAGTTTTTTTTTATTTGATTTTAAAATAAATATCACGTTATAACCTTTTTTTCTCTACTCTACATGAGAGTCTCTAGTTTTTAAAGTGAAAGTCCATTAATACCTTTATTTTTTAAGGTATTGACTTTTAAGTTATCTTATTTAAAAACACAAAATCTGAACTTAGCCCCAAAATACAAAACAGGATATCAGAAGCTTATAATGAAGTAAAAACGATAAATATATTAAATAGGTGAGAAAAAATATGAATAATTTTGCCTATTTTTGGTAATATTCAGTTACGTCTGAAAGTATTTATTTAAATTTATGTTCAAATTTGAAACACCCTGTGTAGTAAATTTTATATAACAGTAAATAATTTATTGATTACAGGTACCTTTCAATAAAAATATTTGCAAATAAGCAAATTATTTTATAAAAACCATTTTAATTTTTGAAACTAATTCTTGTACATCAAATTATTTTTGGTCTTTCAGGAAAAAAATAGTTGTTAATAATGAAAATATTATAATTGCGTTATTTAAACTCTTGATACCACAGTTAACTTACTGATACTTAAAAATACCTTATAAATGTAGTAAGTAAAAAACGTTTTTTGTTAAAAATTAATGTGTTTTATTTTATAAAAGTTTATGATTACAATAAAAAATGCTAGACTATAAAAAAGATAAATTTTATTACACTATTTAACCTAACATAACTGTAACTACGATATCTTTTATAAAAAATAAAATATATTACAATGTAACAATATTTATCAAATCCTAAATTACAAATTTTAAAAAATGTCTACAAGGTATTACAAAAGTAACAGATTGAAGTAAGTAAAAACTTGTTTTTGCTAAAAATTAATGTATTTTATTTTATATAAGTCTATGATTACTATAAAAATTACTACACTATAAAAAGGAATACATTTTATTACACTTTAAACCTAGAACATAACTATAACTATTATTAATTTACCATATTTTATGTCTTTTATAAAATATATTTCAGTGGTAACAATATTTATCACATCCTTAATTAAAATTAAAAAAAAATGTCTGCCATGTATTACAAAAAGAAACAAAAATAAAATAGTTTAACATATTTCTGTATATATAAATTTCTTCTAGTAAATTTTTTAACAAAAAAATATTAAAATTACTTCACCCTATAAAATTATACTACTACTAACTAAGTCTTAAACTTAGTTTAAGACTTTGGTGTAAATGCGACGACACTCCGGGAAAAAAAAAATTTAGTGGAAGATTTGTCTCTCCACAAGTGGAAGACAGAAAAAGTTGCTTTATTTTGAAAAAAAGCCAAATTGCCGCAACTTGTGGAAACCTTAGTGGAAGACTTTTGGGTAAATGCAGCTTAATACACCAGTTTGTAAGACCATCAAAGAAGGAAAAAGAATTGATCAGCTCCATGCTCCATGTAACATATGTTCCCTCAAAATCAGTAATAATAAGTCATTCAGATTAAGGAGTTAAATAGTCCAAGATCAATCAAAGATGGTCAGGAGTAGAAACATTTAACAACTTAGATTACTTAACCTAATTCTGCATTATGGCTAGATTTTTTTTAACCTGTTTATGCAAGTATTTTCAAAAGACAGTTGATATCTTCAAACAAATGGCTTCAAATTTACACGGTATGGTTATTTTCTTTTATTATATTAAATTTGTAATGTTATTAGCCTACTTGGCTCACTAACTATTAAATAGAATATATATCTATTACCTTAAATTAGGCAACGATGAACAAACTGGGTATTTTCTATCTACTTTGAGCGAAATGTTTAATTTTTTTAATCAAATACTTGTTTTATAATAAAACACTACCACAGTGCATGTCTTAAATTCCAAAATGCACTGAATAAACTGTTTTTAAGGGGGTCTTTTAAATCGCTTACCGATTATTTTAAATCAAATTGGATGTAGTTTATTATCAATGTATAAAAAATAACATTTAAACTGTAATATAGAGATCGAACGCTGAAGAACAACACCATACGTCACGGTCTCATATGGCAAACCCGTATAAAACCGTGACGTATCGGTGTTATTCTAACAGCGTTCGATCTCTACTACTTAATTTACTTTCATGTTTTTAGTGTTTTACACCTGATGTCTGTTGGCTTTATTCATAACCTTACATTTTTAAACAAATTCCCTGCTGTAAAACACACTGAAGACCCCATTCTCAAAATAAAATGACCAGAGTATAGACAACTAACAAACCTCAATAAGGATTTATAATAGAGAAATTAGGTAGAAATATCTTGATTGATACCTGTTTTGATTTTAAAGCTCAATAAGGATTTATAATAGAAAAATTAGGTAGAAATATCTTGAGTGATACCTGTTTTGATTTTAGTAACTTTAGTGTCTTAAGTACTCTTGATGCAAGGTAATTGTCTCGAAAGTTGCCTCCCCTCCGATTTTGACCAAATTTGGTATACGAGGGTTTTTTGGGGCGCTGATCGAATCTGAAAAAATATTTTTTCGGCAACGTTTCGTTTTCGAGATATTCATCATCAAAGTTGATGATTAAAGTAACCCTATTTTCACTATCCCTTTTTTTGTACACAATTCTTGATTTTTACACTAAAGTGGCACACAACATTTTATAAACATCTTTTAAAACCTTGTATTTTTGTTTATTTTACACCTTTTTTTTCATTAAATTGCGAACTTTTAAATTCAAAGGCAGCAGCCATATTAAGTAACTCATGTATTCACTATCCCTTTTTTGTAAAACAATTTTGTTTTTAAAATAAAGTGAATTTTATAAACATTTAAAAACCAAGTTTTTAAAGTGTTTGTAAAATATTGTGTGTTAATTTAGTGTATAAATCAGGAATTCTGTGCAAAAAGAAGGAGGAATAGTGTAAATAAGGTTAGTTTGATTTTCAACTTTGATGATAAATATCTTGCAAACGAAACGTTGCCGAAAAAATATTTTTTCAGATTCGTAATCAGCGCCCCAAAAAACCCCCGTATACCAAATTTGGTCAAAATCAGAGAGGAGGCAACTTTCGAGACAATTACGCAAGGCAAAACATGACTCATTTACTTTAATATTAAAATTCTCTTTAAAAAATTGTGTGGAAGATAAATTCGGTTATCAGATAAAAATTTTAAAAAATGTCAAAAACTTTTAGTCTACAAATTTTACAGTTGTAGGCACGCGGTTTTGAAGCTACAATAGATCAGCACACTAACCAATCACCCCACGCCAAGGGAGCAAATTATTCTTTGCTATCTTGGCGGAGAATCTAAAATACTATTACTCTTTAAAAGCTTTTTTGGAGGCAGCCCATCTACTAAATCATCGTCACTATTTTTAATTGGTTTTGACACCTTTTCAGAACTAATTTCATTTATTTTAAATAATTTTGGCCTGCAAATTTTCGCATTCTTTTGATTGAGTTCCTTAAGTTTTTCCTTAATTAATCTTTGTATTATTTTGTTATTTACTGGTTCATTTGGTCTTTCGACACATATATGTATATCTTTGGGTTTTAGAAAGTCTATAAGCGCTACACCCTCTTCGTAAGAAGCATGTGTTGAATAGCAGACGTTAAAATTACCATTATCAGTCAATTTCAGACAAACCATTTTGAAAATTATTATTTTGCCATCGCATGGCTGATATTTTAATGGTTCTAAGTTTACTTCTATCACAAAATTCACAAATTCTGTCTCCCCAACAACAATTGTGAATTTGAGTGGCAGCTCCATTAGTAGTGACACATTTGTCCAACTCTGGGATTAGCGAATAGAAATTATATTTTTTAATGTCTACATGAACAGGCATTTTACAATTATCATAAACCTCTTTAAAAACATACTCATAACCATATTTAGCCCTTGCATCCAGCTTTACACAATTTTCAGGATCTTGAGTGATCCAACTTAAAATTATTTTACAAATTTCTGATAAACTATCTTCGCGTTTAGGCAGAACTGAGTATGATTTTAAAAAGAATGTTGTGTCCAAGTATATTTTATCTACAGGCTTAACATTATCAAATCTATCATAGAAACACTTAAATTTTCGAATATCAGAAGGATTAATTCGAAAATCTCCAGTGTATAAAATACGTTTATCATGGTCCTCAAAAAGAAACATAACGGAGCCTGGGCAGTGCCCAGCTGGAATACATGTTACAGAGATGCTTTTATCTTGTACTAAAATTGAAGTTACATGTTCAAGAGGCAATTCTTTAATTTGACTGCATAGACGTGGATACTGTGATCTTAAGATTACTGCAGAAACAGAGCTTACATACAAGAATCTATTTTCTTTGGCTATTTTTTCATGGAAATGCTCACTACTTAAACCACACATGTGGTCTGTGTGGCAGTGAGATAAGAAAAATACTGAAGAATCCAAGTTTTCGCCATCAAATCGATCGACACTAAGTCCGGGAAATTCTTGAATTTTCCCGCCAAAAGTACTCATTCTTCAATTTGAATGTGCCGCGCTATCGGAAGTGCGTAGTAATAAGCGTATCCTGAAAAAAAATAGCCCTAATTTATCTAATATATAACGTTTAAACGACTTTATAGTTATTTTACTTGTACCTTAATTAACTGACATTCACACGGATGCAACTTTGGTCTTTCTTTAATTTCAAATTGATTTATCTTTCTAGCTTAAAACCTTTTTCTTCTGCCAATTTTTCTTAAGTACATTTAAACTTGGCGCAAAAACGGAAATGGATGGGCGTGGAAAAATGGCTGATGTTTTGGCGGTTGTTGTTGAATTTTAGGTTAATTTTCGAGATAACCTATATTTTTGGGCGTTTTGCAGCTAAAAAAAGTTATAAATATTTACATCAGTGAAATTTTAATTTGTGGGGTGCAGGAGGTTCTTAAAAAGCTTACCGTAAAGAATTTTTGTATTTGCGGAAGTCAGATTCGTCGAATCGCGACGTCAAACGAGAGCAGCCATTTGCCTAGACACAAGCGAAGAAGGTCGACGCCAGTTTTTGTGGATCTTGGTTAGGTTTCTCAAATTTTTTGGACTTTTTTTTGAAGTAAGTACTTTATTACAATACAACTTACTTTCTAGATAGTATGTTTTGCAATAAAATACATACAGTATTTACCAAGGAACATCAATATCCTAGAAATTCGCTAGTGATGTAATTAGAATTTTCCTTTCTTTCATAAAGACCCCGTGTAATGGACGTTACCATACGTAGCCACAAGTTTTTAATAGCTTGGTTACGTCGTCCGGTTTAATTAATGCATTTGATTCGTTTTATTCTAATTTTATGCTGCGAAATTATTTTTTGTTTACGTTTTTTCGAAAACGGTAACCTCAACTTCTGCATAACCTCACTTGTCAAAATCTTTTGCAGGTAACCTTACATTTCTGATGCCGTTTTTCCCAAGAAACCTGTTTTTAATGCTAAATAAAAGCCTCTAAAAAGAAAGCAAAATTTTAACAATTATGGCTTGCTAAGTTAAATCGGTTTATTTCTTTCTTGATTGAGAAAATCAATACTTTTTGACCAGTTGAATGATACAGTTGGTAAAAATAGTCTTTGTTCTGCCTTGAAGGGTGTAAAAATGGTAATTAATGCATTTTAAAACATTGTTGCTGTCATAAAAATGTGTTTATATATATGATAATATTATCAGTGTTTAAAATAATATTGTAATGGCAATTTTTTTACCTCCCATTTAATAATTTTAAATTTTATACATATCAGTTGTAATTACCTGCTATTGTTTAATGTTTGGTAATATTTTTTTAATGTTTATTTGGCTGATTTAAGTTGTAAATTTGATAATAAATTATAGCATACAGTTGTATATTTGTGACTGTAAAATTTTCAATTGGCAATTGATTATTAATACTTGCTATTAATTTGAATTTTTAATTAGAGGGTTATTCTTCATAACTATTGGTAAAAATAGAAGGATGCTTATAAAGCTGAAATAGTTCAAAACTGATCTAATTTAAATATTTAGACTTGAAAGCTTTGTGTAATCTACATGTATAATAAAAGAAAAAATGTATCCTTTTTGTTTATAAATAAGTTAAAATGAAAACTCCAAGTCACCTTATCACCAGTTATTGTACATATTTTTTGTACTTTAAATTCCATTTGTTTTTATATTGAAGCTTATTTTTTGACATAATAAGACACTAAAACTATTAAAATCTTTCAAGTGCAACAGTCTCAGGATGTGTTTTAAAAAAGCAGCAAGTTTAAGAAACATAGTACACATTTTTTAATCAGTTGATGAAAATACAAAAAAATGTACCCTTACCTCTATCATATTTGGTAGAATTAAACAGTGTTATGTTTATTTATTTTGAAGCTAAAAATAATATTGACAAATTTAGCTAGCACCAGAGAATTTTCAAGTGATTCTGCATAGGCATAGCAATAAATTATGTTGTAAAAAGTTGTTCTTTACTTGTTATAACTCAAAAAAATTTGTTTTTAAGTCCTTTCACCAGAGCTTTTTTTGTACTTTAAATTCCATTTGTTTTTTATATTGAAGCTTTTTTTGCAAATAAGACACTAAAACTATTAAAATCTTTCAAGTGCAAACAGGTCAGATGTGTTTAAAAAGCAGCAAGTTTAAGAAACATAGTACACATTTTTTAATCAGTTGATGAAAATACAAAAAAATGTATCCTTACCTCTATCATATTTGGTAGAATTAAACAGTGTTATGTTTATTTATTTTGAAGCTAAAATAATATTGACAAATTTAGCTAGCACCAGAGAATTTTCAAGTGATTCTGCATAGGCATAGTAATAAATTATGTTGTAAAAAGTTGTTCTTTACTTGTTATAACTCAAAAAATATATATATTTCTTTCTTCTATATGAAATGTGTAAAATGAAATTTTATTTGGACCTAAAAAAGCAGATATACAAGATATTCCATTTAAAAATATATATAATAGTTTGTCTGCACTTTTGTATGTAAGATTTTTTTCTATCTTCTAACAACAAAAATATTCCACTTTCCTCCTGAGGTTTGAAAATATAAAGGTTCTTTTTCTATAGAATCCTTATTATAAATTAAAAATATTTTCGAAAAAGCAATTGTGGTCAGGCACAAATTATTATGCATTGCTTTACATATACCAAATTTCTCGACACATTCCTGTGTGAAGCAGTGTGACCAATATTTTCAATCGGCTCTACTGTTTTACTCTTTTACTTGGCCATGAAGTTAGAACTGGTTTCATTTTGGTGGCAATAAATTTTGACAAGAACTTAGATCAGACTTCCATTTTGCTTTTGAAAAATTGTTATTGATAGTTTTTTCTTTTTCATTTGTGGATAACCTGACCTTGTCAGAATATATAAGCCAAGAAGTCAATGGACAAGATTTTAAATTTTTTTAAAATAAGTTTAAGATTATAATAAAAAAATTTTTTTCTTTGGGGGAAAAATTTGTTTTAGTAAAAAGGTTTGAAATGGAACCAAACACACTATGGCAAAAAACCAGGAAATATACTTTGATTTTTTAAACCCGAAAGCAAAATTTTTTAAATTAAAATTTTACCCTGATAGATTTTAACTGTTTACAAAATAAAATTAAACCACGGAAACTTTTTTATAAACCTTTTTTCTTTCCAGGTCTTAGTTTTTCCCCGACCCCCAAAAAAAAAGGAAAGAACCCTTTTATTGGGGAACCCCGCTCGGTGAATGAAAATCATACCATTTAAAAAATGTTCCCCGAACGCCCAAGAATTTTTTGGGGTTTGGAAAATCATACCTGAGGGTTTTTAAGTGTTGGGGGGGGAAAAAAAAATTTTTTATTTTTCTTTTGGAAAATTTTTTGGGGAATATAAAAAAAAGCTATAAAGAAGATATTTTTTAATTTTAAAAATTTTTTTTTAAATTTTATTCAAAATTTTTTTATAAGATTTTTGTTAGATATTGAATTTTTGGCTTCTTAATTTTTTCCTTTTTAAGTTTTAACCGAAACTTATGAAACAAAATCCCCTTTTAGAATAGAAATTTTTTAAAAAAGTTGGGTGAAAAAAGTGGTAAAATAAAATCAAAATGTAATTTTCATGAAAATATATGATTTTGGGATTTTATTTGATTTAATGAATTTATGAGTTTTTAAAATTTTAAAAAAATTTCTTTTCGGGGAAATTTAGATTTAATCCAACAGGTAAACTTTCCCCCCAAACAAGGTTTAAAAAGACAGGAAATTCAAATAGGGTTTGCACAATTTTTTTTGATTCGCCTAAAAATTTTTATTATAACCTTCCAAAACCCTATACTTCGCTTTTTTTTTTCTTTTTTCCCTTATATATTTTGTTAAATAACTTCGAATTCAAAGGTCCCGCAAAGTTTCGTTAGTACTTAAAATGACGTCATTTATAGAAAAATCTGCGTTCAAAAGCCTATAATACATTTTTGGCATTGGTAACCAATGACACAGTGGAGATGACACTCAGATGTACGGTTGAATCCGGCGTTTTAAACTTATTTTGCAATTTTGTTTTCAATTTATCGCTGTTCCCTTGTTCAGGTATTTGTTTGATTTAGTTTGGGTCTCAAAATGAGGTAAAGTCCGCTTTAAATTAATATTCAAAAATACGTCTAAATTGCAAGACTTTTTTCAAGTTCCATCTAGATAATTTTAAGGAATCTAGGGCTTCAAGAAAAAGGGGGACGTGGAAAGAAAGGTTATCCAACTCTAGTTTGGTTTTGTTGGGGGAAGAATTCTTTTTGATTGGAAATTTTACTTACTTATGACAGTAATACGAAAGCAGTTTTTAAGAAAGTTCAATTTCTCATTCACAAATAAATGGTTTTTCAATTTTTTTAAAAACATTATTTTAAGTTGGAATTTTTAAAATTATTAAAATAGTAAAAATAAAATTTAATGTAAATTTATAAAAATTATGTTTTAAAATTTATTTATTTATTTTTTTTAAAATTTATCTCAGTAATTAATTTTTTTCAGAAAATTTAATTAACACGCATTTTGACCATATTTAGGCAAACAATTAAAAAAAAAACAAAAATTTTGAGGGAATTAGGACGGGTAAAAAAAGGGTATACTACTTCTTAATAATAATCCAATGTTTAAAATTCTAATAAAAAATATGGAACATTTTGAATTTGTTACGAGTGAAAGTGGTAATATACCCTAATACTTCATTGTGGAAATACTTTCTGAAAAAAAAGTTTTAAAAAGCACTAACAGGTTAGTTAAAGTCATGTGCCATTTATCTAATGAATTAGATAAATGACAGAAAATAAATTTTGTAAAACCCTCTTGTTTAAAGTGACAACATAAATGTTAAATATTTAATTGTAGTGCATCACTGGGTTTAAAATTAACATAAATACATTTATAGTACTAAAGGTAGGTAATTTGAATAGCTTTAATATTTTAATTAAAAAAGGGTCAGGTCAGTATTTAAATAATTAAAAGAACTGCATATCCATAATTTCTAATATTGATTTTAACCACTATAAAGTTATAATTGTTTATTTTATAAGTTGTCAAGACATTTCAACTAAATTTGCGTGTTCGCGAAAACGATAAAAAGGAAAAAAAAAGCAAATATTGATGCTAAAAATTCCTTACAAAAATATAGGAAGACATATTTATGATGTGTCTCAAGGATACAGATCACGGCGATTTATAAACTGAACTTCTTATTTTAACATTTATTTAATAACCAGAGCTCTTTAAAATAAATTTAACATCAGTGTGTGAAGAGGTTTTATTATTAATGGTTTTCCAATACTATTTAAAAGTAGTACATACTTAAATTGTGTGATGAATTTTAAAAATATTTTTTTATTTTAACATATCACTCTGTCTAGCACATTGTATTTTATTAATTACGAAAATGGTGAGAAAACGTTAACTTTAAGATTCTCAAACTATACAGTGTCTTGTATCTAGGGGTATAACATAAACAATTCCATAAAAATTGGAAAGCTGTTAAATATTGGCACTTCTGATAATATAAGAGAAAAATGTTTTTAAGGTTTAATAAAAAGCATCAAGACTTGTAATGTAAGGATAAAAGTTAGATTTTGGAAAATAGATAATAAATTCAAAATTTTTATATAATAACCAGGTATTAATAAGAAATAAAAAAATTATGAATAACTGTTTTTACCTTAAATTTTAAAAAAAAAAAAATGAGCTATTAGAAATATAAAAGCAATAATCATGATTAAAAAGTACCACCAAGAAAATAGTTTTTGATAATTTCGCCTCTCATTTTCGCAGTAGACCAATACCAGCTAAATCAATCTAAAATGACTGTAAAAAAAATCAAATCCAGGGCACTGTGGTTAGTACATACAGATGTAAAGTAAGGGAAATTCAAAGAGAAAGTGTAAAAAATTAGAGTAATTTCTATGTTTTTTTGCACATAGAAAAAATAAAGGGAATATTAGCACAAAAAAAGTTAAGGATAGTACAAGAGACGATCATACTATGAAATTCCATATTTTAAAGATGTTTTAATATTATTCTTCTAAATTTGAAACACACCAAGAGTTAACGAGATGGGTATGAAATAAAACGCGACGACGGGAATTAGGTTTTGATGTAATTAATGGAAACAGTATATATGAACAAAAAATTTGTCAATGTACATTTTCCCCAAAATTAATAGAATAGTTCATTTTAGAACAAAACATTGAATTTACTATGTTTTGTTCGAAGCGGTAACATCTGGTATATGTATATTATTGTACCGTATATGCTCGAAGTGGTCCCATCTTGGCGAGTATATAATATGGACTTCCTGATACTTTATATGTTATTGAATATGGAGTTTTAATAATTTTTAAAAGGAAATATAAATAAGAGTACAAAAAAACTACCGAGTAGAAAAATTAAAAGATATTAAATAAGTATGTATTTTAGTTTTTGCTTTTCTTTAATTATCTTGTACTAAAAATATTTTTGGGTACATTCAATAACTGAGATGTTTCATTAATAATTGATCATTAGTCTTATGGTAAAAATCTGCCTGTATTTCAGATCGTCCAAGATAATTCTCAAGCTAATCAGGAAGTGATACTGGAAGAAAATCAGCAAGCTGTTGATGGTGGCCTGATGTATTTAACAGGTATAAATAAATTTAAATTTAAAAGGTTCTCTATTTGTCTATTTTCAAAAGAATGTACAGTGCTTATGGGCAAAGCTAATAGTGTTATAATCTGTACCCAAACTAAAAAAAATGTATAGTTTAAAAAAACATTTATTTAAAAAAAAAAACGTTCCTGTATAATATGCATGGTTAATAAAACTTGTTTTACCATTTTTATGGCGAGTTTAATCATACTCAGTTTTATTATTTAACTTGTGATTTTTAAATTCGTTTAATTTTTACCTAGACTTAGTTAAAAACAATTTTACTATATTAAAGATGGCAACGTTTTGGTTATGCATGAAGGAAATTCAGAGGCCTACACACAAGAACAGCTGATGGAAGTTACAGAAGAAGTAATTACTGATCAATGGGGTAAGTATATCATTTAGTATTAATTCTTCCTAAGAAATGATTAGCAAGAGAAAAATGTTTAGTGTAACAGCTTTCATATTTTTGTTTTTAGTTAAAAAATAAAATTAAAAATCGATGTTTGTGTTCAGAAAAAATACATTAAGGGGGTTTTCTGTTTTGGAGCTCCGATTTTCACCTCAATTTCAACGTTTTTTTAAAGGTGAAATCAAACAATAAGTAAAACATTCTTATACCCTTTTATTTTTCCATCTTTAAACTACATAAAAAAAATCGCTCGAAAATGTTAAACCAGAGTAAACTGTCATTGAATAAAATGGCGCCCAAGAAGGTCATGCTCGCTGTGCTTCGGTAGGCGGGCGCACCTGGTTTATGTAACTGGAAGGTATAAGACTTTAAGAACTTAAAATATATGAGTGTAGCTATGGCCGAAGCCTCGGAAAAATAAAATCGTCAATTTTCCACAAAATGGCGGACATTTAAAAAAAAAGTTAAACAAAATCAACTCTTTTGTATTTAAATGTACGTAAAATTCAAAATTTTGAAGCAATTTTAACTTTCGAGGTTGCAACTATAGCCAGTTCAATTCTCTACAAAATGGCAAAGCAGAATCAAAATTGGTTTAGTAATTTTCCAGCAATCCATGCGCCTGGCAAAAAAAATTGAGTTTTGGGAAATCGCGTTTAAAGTTTTGGAAAGGCGCTTGATGACACGGGACGACGGTCCGATGATCGTGTATTTCGACTATAAGAAATGATTTCCGGGCAAAAACGGTTTTGCCCATATATTCTCCATAATATAAGGTATTGAAATGTGCAATAAATTTATTTTTTTTATTTTTAAACTAGAAAACCCCCTTAATAACAGAAAACCTGTCTAGAAAAAGTGCTATAACTGAACTTGGTATTTTTTACTATTTTTAAAAATAAACATAAAAAATTAAGAACAATATTTAAAACAAATTATTTATAAATTTATTTTTTAAATATCTTTAAAAGTATTTTGAATAAATCCATTTTTAACTGTGCCTAAGCACTAAACAAGACTATGCTGACTTTTAAAATCGCTTAGAATTCAGTTGTCTAAATTTCTCAAATATCTATTAAAATATTAGATATATTACTACACGATTTTTTTAGGAATAAAGGGGCAATTAGAAATCTATTTGCAAAACTTTATTTTAATTTTATCAACTCTCATAAACTTTTCAAGATCCCACTCCAACTGTAAAATTTTCAACACTATTGTGTCTCGTTTTCTTTTGTGGTTACATTCATTCAATATGTTAATAACAAAATATGCAAGACTGACTTTTTATTACAGGTGAAAGTTGCCCAGAAGAAATAATAGTAGGTTCAGAAGAAGCCGTTGGTGCTATGGAAGGGCAACCAGTAGAAGATGAGGACATACCACTACCGACAGACCAAGATGAATACACTGCAGCGAGACCATATCCTTGCGATTTTTGCAGCAGAAGGTAGAGATATATTTTTGGCATACAAAAATTTTTAATTATTATATTAAATCTTAAAAAATATATATTTTAGGTTTAGAAAAAAGGCCAACCTGATGAATCATATGGTAGCTCATCAGACAGATAGACCTCACGGATGTAATTTATGTGGCGTACGTTACATGCGGAAATCTGATTTGATGAATCATCTTAAAAGTCATGCCTATATCCCAGAGTCAGAGCCTATAGAAGGTGGGTTATGTTTGTATGATATTAAAAGGGTATATACAGAGTAAACAAATTTGTAGCTTACCTTAGTGATAGGAGAAACTGGAAGGCTAAAGTATGTATTTTTGTGCTTAATTTTTGCTGTTTGAAAAATTTACATATGTCAGATACTTTCCGAGAGAGATAAAAAAGCGGAATTGTGCGTTATTTCTTTTTATTTTTTTGGACCATATCTATAACAATAGATTAAAACTAAGAACACACCCTAAGACGTTTTGTCTACTGACATTCTTCATCAACTTTTAAATATATGTTTGGATTTTTAATGCACTTATGAAATAACTCTTTAAAATCTATTTATAATTTTCTATTAGTGATTTAAAGGGTTTTTCATAATATACAATTTGTATAAGAGAAGTGAAGAGACAACTTTCATAGAATAAATAATTTTTATATAAATATAAGTTTTTAGATATTTCGTTTTTTTTTTGAAGCAATTTAAAGTGTTAAGTGTTTTAAAGTTTTATCAACTATTAGCAATAAATCCGGAGAAAGAGAGTAATCAAAGAGGCACTTTAAATTTCTGAATTTTTTGTGCATTTTCGACGGAAAAAGTTTTCTTTTGTATTCCAAACTTATACATATGAATTAAAAAACTTTTTAAAAGAATAAAATTAATATTTAATTTAATTATTTTGGGAGGAATAGCAAGAAAACTTTTTTAATATTTTTCAAAAAAGCGTGTAATCGTTCTTATGGGGGAAAAACGATGAAGTCCTACAGTTTGGCTTGTAAAACGGTTTCCTTAAACACAACGCCCACACCTTGTTAAAACTAAAAGTATAGAAGGTAAATTTTATTGAATAATTTTTATGTACTACTAAATTTGTGATTTTTTTCTTCGGTGATTCTCTCTTTGGTTTTTTAACCACTTTTTTGTTACCCACACCAGTCGTTCTTTTAAAGAATACATTAACATTTAATAATCTCGAGAATTAATTACTGCTCCAGTAAATATTTACTAAAATTAAAAATAATGAATAGTTCTACAGGAATAATGGGATGATGGAAGAGGAACCTCGGCATTATTGTCACTTGCGCTCGGCTACCGTTTTTACGTCAGTGCATAAATCCCGTTAAAAATTGAAATCTGTCATTTCCTGAAATGACTAGATAGTACATGTATTGCCGGCAAATAGCGTAATAGCATTGTTACTACAGTATTTGACTATTCTGTCATTTCCTGTAATGCTTAGTAATGTTTTAAGAAAACAGCGTAATAACTGTATTTTTTATTTTATTGTTTGCCTAGGCATTACAGGAAATGACTAAATGGTTAGTTGTTGTTAGTCAAATAAGATTTTTACGTTGTTTGTCGGCTTTACATGTACTGACTAGTCATTTTTCGGCATGACAGATTTCAGTGTTTGATGTTAACACATATATTTCACAATTATAGGGGTGTTTTTACTGTAAAATATGCCAATGATTCCGGCTTACCGAAACCTACATTTTTTAGTGATTAACTTATTTTGATCCAAAAATGGACTTTTATCGTTTTTCCTGCCGACTTTTTTTATAGAAAGAACTGGGAAAAAATATATATTTCCTTAGTGATAGATATATAATAAATGATTTGATGGAAAAAAAGTTTTCTTTTTTAAATTTAAAGATGAAGAGCATCCCCTATACGAACATAGTTTTGAAAAACCTAGGAAGAAGGGTAAAGGATATGGAAAAAAGAAGAAAAAGAAACCTGCTGTTAGGGAGGACTATGAGAGCATGTTTGTAACAACAGAAACAGGTAAAAACATTTTAAAAGGTGGTGTAAATAATAAATCTTGTTTGCTTATTGTTTTATCGACTATTGTCAACAATACTAAAAATATGTTGGATGTTTTGCAATGCTCTTTATGAAAATCATAATTTACAGGTTTTTGTTTCACCTACGAAAATAAAAAAAATATATAAGATATCCTAAGGTATATTATATATTATAATTTTTTTCTTTAAAATGCCTGACGTGCCAAAATTCGAGGTTAAAGGTTGGCAATGTCATCTTAGACTTCACATTTCTCGTGTTGTTGAATGATGTACCATGGTAACCTTTAAAACGTGTGTGTTTGAAAGTTGGATTTAAACACGCTTAGGCTCACTTTAATTAAGCAAAATAGGGTACCAATAAAAAAATATATACATTTCAATTAAATAATATTAAAGAGTGTGTCCCTTTTAAAATTGCTGTGTTGGACTTGACATTCACCGTTTGTCAAATTTTTTTGATGCAAATAAATACAACACATTTGTTATTAAGTAACTCTCTTGCTAAGACTTTTTCGTCTCATAACAGTATCCTACTTTGATTACACAGCCCCACAAAAAAAGTTAAAGGTCCAAAAGACTTGACCATGGTATCTTTATGTTTTTGGGGTCGCTGAATCCGAATCCGGGGTCAGGATCAGGGGCATTTCAAGGTCAAATCTGCAAAATTAATCGCAACTAAATTTTAAGTGTATACTTATGAGATCGCCGAATATAAATCCGTGGCCAGTTTGACCCTATCGTGTCATGGTCAAGAGATATTTCTAGGTCAAATATGCCAATTTTAATTTTAGACTTGACAAGGAATTCATACTTAGCAACCTCAAAAACATAAGTATACGTTCTTCAAATTTGATTACAAATAATTTGCAGATTTGACCTTGAAGTGTCCTTGACTGACCTGATGGGGTCAAACTGACCCCGGATTTGGATTCAGCGATCCCAAAAACATAGGGATATCAAGGTCAAGTCTGTCGAACCTTGAATTTTTTTTATTGGGCTGCATAATTTTGCAAATTTGACATTAAAATGCGCTTGACCCTGACCTGATAGGGTCAAACTGACCCCGGATTCGGGTCCAGCGACCCCAAAAACAAAAAGATATTATGGTCAAGTCTTTCAGGCTTTTAATTTTTTTTGTGGGGCTGTGTTAATTATTATCCATAATCTTCTATAGCGGCTTCAAGTTCGCGATATAATTACCAAGAACCGGCCGACGTTAAATTATTAGATGGCGAAATGGACAACAATACCGAGTACCTCACTACTACAACCACTCAAGAGGAGGAAGAAGAAGATATCAAGTACCCAATTACTGACCCTAAAAAGCCATTTGTATGTCAGCACTGTGGAGTGGGATTTGCAAGGGAAAAAGCATTGGCATCACATTCGAGGATACACGGTGGTGATAGTCCCTTTGAGTGCCAAAAGTGTGGGGAAATGTTTTGGGATATTTCGCTTATGCAGGTTAGTGTTTGATACATATTTGTTTTTGCCTGTGTCATTCTCTTCCTAACGGTACTAAATTAACAGATAATAAAAAGTTACTGTATCTGTATAGATTTTTATTTTGGCCATGTAGTTTTCATATTTCATATTCATTCAGTGGTTACGGGCTTATTTTATTCAGAGCAGTCACCTAATTCTCTAATACTTAATATAATTTTATCAATGCATTTCCATGAAAATTAAAAATAATGATAATAAATTTAAAAAAAAACAATTAAAACAATTTAATTGGTAGTTTTTCAAAAAAAAATATTTGTAGGTTATTTTAGAAAATTATTAGTTAAAAAAATATATTTTGGGAGTTTTATTTAAATTAAATAACTTTGATTAAATCTATTAATTTAATTTAAAATTAAAAATTTGATAATTTTGAATTAAATAACTTGCCGCCTGTTGACCCAGCAGGTCATCATTGCAACTTCCCGCTAATTTCAAACTAACAAATTAAATTTTCTAGTGACATGAGAATGCCTCCTGAAATTTGCTCAGAATTTTTGAAAAATGTGAAGTGGTTCAAATATAAGAAAATTATTGATACAATTTTTCGTCAGTCTTGCATCAGACGCTCCCTTCCGATGCTTTTAATTTTCACGGGAATTTTTCTGATGATACAAAGAGCCTCCTGAATTTCGCGCAGTATTTTAAAAAGGTGCAAAGTGGTCCACATAAAAAAAACAAAAATATCGGTATAATAATTCGGGATCGGAGGGACGTCTAATGCTTTTAATTTTCACGATTAACTTCCTGGATGTACAAGAAAAACTCCTGAATTTGCCCAGAATTTTTAAAAAGTGTGAAGTGGTTCAAAAATATATTAAAAAAACACTTTTTAAAATTTTTCGACAAAGGTATATCTCTCGAACGAATCAACCAATTTTGATATGTTTGGGGGCGATCGACGCGTTTTTTTTTGTGGTTAAGTTTAAAAGTTATTTTAAAAGATCTTTTTAAAAAAAATTTTTGGGATTTTTCAAAATCTACCGGTCGAAATCGTTTCGTTTCGTTATTTGGTGAAGCCCTTTTTGATACAAATGCCTAAAGTGAGGTAATTTAGCAGGCTTAAATTGAGGCACAAATCTAAGGGACTAACACATTCACAGAGACATTGAGTGCGCTCTCCCCCACTCGCCTACGGCAGCTGTGACGGTCGAGCGTAACAGGAAAAGTGTGACGATTTTTTTAACGTTGCTATAAAATTTCTCCCATTCGTCAATAAAAATGTTTTACTTAAAAAATGTATATCAAAACTATAATTTTGTGTAAAATTTCGGTGATAGGGCGGCCTTTTTTTTAGTGCCCAGGGGCGGCGTTAAGGTTAAATCCGGCCCTGAATGTATCACTGGTAGGTTTAACTATTGGACTAAATTTTTCACATTGCTTTTTATTTTTTTCAATTTTTAAGAAACCCTGTATAAATGAAAAAGAAAAGGTAGAAATTTGACTATACAGTTTGAATAAAAACCTTAAAAACATTTAGATAACCATTTATTCTACATCATATCAACAAATAAAACTTTGTATTCCGTCTTATTGTTAGTCCAATAAATCTGTACAGTTTTCCCTTTTGGCGCAATTCTTAGGTCTTCGGGGATGTTTTCTAGCAAAAAAGTTTATGAACATTAACAGGTGGGAAAGGGCTGAAAATGGCCCCTCAAGGTCCGAAAAATTGGAAAATTTTTGTTTAGACAAAAAAATGAAGATTGCCTTGTAATCTACAAAAATGGTACTTTATTTTTTTTTTCAATCGATAGTTTTTGAGATAACGGGACCCCAAAGTCCCCTCATTTTAGCTGCTGCTCTACCGCTAGAATGCCGCTATCTTTATGGATTCACTTATAAGCGGGCGGACGAATTGTTCCATTACTCGGGCAAAAATGTACATTTTTTAATCATTTAAAGTTCATCAGAATGGGAAAACCCGTACCTATCATTCCATGTGAGTTTGGGTCCATTTTTTTTTCACCATACTTTGAGAGTATCCCATTAACTTATTGATATTTTTTTCAAAAATGATTTGTTATTAACATTTCTCTTTTATAATGAGACGTAGTAAGTGTTCAATGATCCCAGAAAATTTCCTTTACAATCTTCCTTGCGTTTTTATAAAAAATTGTTTTGCCCATCTGCATTTTTTAGTAAGAAACTACTACTACTACATCTATTCAGTGTGGAATGTTATGAATTTTTCGACGGCCTTTTTTGCGAAAAATATTGGTGTTGCTAAAAAAATGGTAAGGACCATTTGTGTAGATTTCGAGGTGATTTTAATTTTTTGTCTAAACAAAAATTTTCTAATTAGCCTATTTTGGCAGATATTCGCAGGAAACTCATTTGAGACTTTGGGGGCCATTTTCAGCGGGTTCCCACGTCGGAATCGTGATAAACTTTTTCTCGCTCGAAAGCATCCGCGAAGACCTAAGAATTGCGCCACAAATGAAAACTGTACAGATTTATTTACAGCTTTGGGTACTTTTAGGTCTTCAGTTACTGGACTATAGCCAGTTGCAGTAATATAAAATAAGCGTGTTTTTACGTTATCATTTGGACAAAAGGTTCCATTTAAAAAATGTTACTGCAAATTGTAAATCATGTATTTTAAAATTTCTTTTCTAGGCGGCCATAAAAACAATGACATAACCTCTTATTTGAAGCGTTGTCAAGAAAATATTTGGGTTATTTATCAAAAAATTCTTCATCGCGTATTTAAGAATAAAATAGTTTTCTCGGTGTTTTTCTCCATTAGAAATGGACACCATTAGAAGTTCATATTATGTAAGTTCTAAATTTAATAATTTTGTTAATAATATAGCTTGAGATGCTATAAAAAATCACTTTTTGGTCATAAGTGAGGTTAAAAAATTATTATTTTTGAAATATCCCAACTAACCTCGTTAATTAAAGAAAAATAAAATACATTATTCTGTTCTGCATCAGTGTTATAATTCTATAAAAATGCATATTTTTTTATGCTTGACTTTAATAGATAATAATGAAAGTAGGTTTGATAGAATTTTACCTTTTTATAGGAACATGCAAGAACGAAGCACGGGGAAATGGAGGACTTCGACGATGATGAAGATGAAGACTACTCGGATTCAGAAGAAACAAAATATGGAACCTTCTATTGCCCTACATGTGGACTTTCATTCCACAGACAAGATAACTTACGAAGACACCAGAGGATACATATAAAGGAAGAGTTTGTAAATGAACATGAGTTTGGGCACATTTGTAACGTGTGTGGAGAGTCTTTTCAGGTAAGTAAGTTATAATTCAGGATCTTGGTGTCATATTGGACAGCAAGTAGTCTTCTCGGTTTCATTATGATAAAATTGTTTCTGAAGCGAACAGGATGCTGACATTTATTATCGGAAATTATATATGTTTTAGAGATCCAAGAGCAATGCTCTCACTTTATTTTGATTATTTTTTTACCCCTTTTACCCCCAAGCATAAAATTATTTAAAAGACGTTTATTTTTCCGTATTTAATGGTTCATATAGGTTTTTTGGACCACTAAATTTAAAAATATAATTAGAAATTACAATGGTGAGTTTACATTTCGCTAAAAAAAGTGTTTCCCCATTTTTAATGATACCTATAGGTTTTTTTGGCCACTGAATTAGAAATTACATTTGAGGCTTAGAAGGGCCGAATTTACCCTTCCCTACACCCCTAAAACATACAATTCAGTGGCCCAAAAAACCTATATGTACCATTAAAAATGGAGAAAAAAAATTTTTTTTTAGCGAAATGTGTCTTTTATGGGTGCTAATAATATATTCAAATTCAGTAGACCAAAAGCTTTATAAACCTTTAAAAATGGGAAAAAAACCCTGTTTTTTAATAATTTTATGCTTGGGGATGTTACCAAACCACTTTAGAGTTATAAGTTCAAAAATTATTATAATTTTTTTTGAAAGTGCTAATCCGATTTTAATGTAAGCAAAAGCCTAAACCGAATGCAAAATTCCATCTGCCTCAAAGACATATTTAAGCTAGTGCGCCAACAGAACAAAAAATTGATTGACAGACCAAAGGAATTGGGAAATCATGCTTTTTTTCATCTAGGGACCTCAAGGCGTGAATATTTGTAAAAATCTCGAGCTACGATTTCTTTTGCGATTACTTCTTTTTTGTGAGAAGTAAAAAATGCTTTGAAACTGAGATAATAAAATCAGTATTGCTATGTCAAAATTATGTGGTCAAGAAAGACGCTGATTTAAGATTTAGAGTCGATTAATTGTATTTAGGCTGGCTTCAAACAAAAGGAATATTGTGTTTTATTATACTAATGTTTTTATGAGTTTGTAGAAAACTTAGTTAATGGTACCTCTTTCATAAGATTTTATTTTAAATATTTGCAGGAGGCACTTGACCTACTTGCTCATGCAGAAGTTCATGCTCGTGGGTCAGAGTATCGCTGTATGATCTGTGGGGAAGTATGTCTTGATGAAAATATGCTGGCTACACACGTTCAAGGCGTCCATACGAATTTGCCGCCGCACACATGTGCCTTGTGCGGCCGTACCTGCAAAGACAGCAGGACGTTATTGAAGCATTCTTGGGAACATTCAAAGGTAAAAGGTTGACCATTTTTAGATTTTTCCTGTATTTTTGAGTAGAAATATAGCTCTAATTTTTTTGCCACTATCTTATCAGAAAGATAAGGCATAATTGTTTTTTTAAGCATGAAGTATTTTTATCTTACAAAATACTTTTTAAAAGAAAAAATACTTGATTGACTTATTTTTTCTTACTTTTTAAAACCATTTTTCCAAATTTATTATTTTTCTCCAGCATGTTAAAAAACAAAACATGGTTGTGTTACTAATATGATTTAAATACATTACTTAAAAACTAGATGCAACATTTAATGTCTTAGAAAAGTTTTATTGACTTTAAAAAAATGCCTAAATTTTTCATTTTATGTTTTTCTTTTCATATGCATTTTCACATGTGGCTTAGCTAAGATGTTGGTAAAATTTTAAATGAGACAAAATATTTCCATTTAAACTTATATACCCAATTCAGAAAGATTTATAAATTTTATTGAAAATATATTTCGATATTTTTTAATGTTTTACAATTATAAATGTTTGTTTTTTTCTTATTATAGGAAAAATCCTTTGGATGTACAAAATGCTCCAAAACCTTTCACAATAAGGCGCGTCTTAAACGTCACATGCTTTCTCACAGGTATGTTATTAAATTTTTAAAATTTAGCTTTTATTCGTTTAAACATGCTTGTTTTATTTTTTTAATTTCTAGAAATAAGGTAGTGACTTGTGATGTTTGTGGAGAGGATTTCCCTGATGGAAGAAGCTTAATGAATCACAGACATAGTCACAGTAGTGTATCAGGACGACAGTTTCCTTGCAGAGAGTGTGGGAAAACTTTTGGGTCCAGGAGTTCTCAGCAAATTCATATTCGTATACATACAGGTAAAATAGTTATTTCCCTGCCCAATAGTAGTTATAGGTCCTGTAACATTGATATCTAAATGACTCCACGCTTGTGAATCGGGTGAATAATGACTTTTTAAAAACAAAATATTTTGTAAAAATTTGGGAAATAGTTATTTAATTAAAATATGTATAATGCTTACATTAACAGTATTTTTTTGTTAATTATTTAAATAATAAATTTAAAAAAATATATTTTTAGGTGAGAGGCCCTATGGTTGCCGTTTTTGCTGGAAAGCTTTTGCAGATGGTGGCACTCTAAGAAAACACGAGCGCATTCATACTGGTGAAAAACCATATGCTTGTGCGGTGTGCCCAAGAGCCTTTAATCAGAGAGTTGTTCTTAGAGAACATATACGGTAGGTATTGCTTCAACCTAATTTAAAGTAAAATAAATAATAATACTTAACGCCTATGACTATAATTTTATTAAAATACATTTAGTTTATTTAACGTTGGTTAAAAGAACATGTTTAGGGTACCCTAAGGGTAGTATCATTTTACAATAGAAAGAATTTTTTTTTAATGTAAAATTACATGTATATTTTAAGCAATTTTATTTTGTTTTATATAGTATAAGGTTTTGTTAACTTATAATGCTTTTTTTAGATCTCATCATTCTGGTCCAGATCCCAAATATTCACACAGTATGACACCTTATTGCTGTGCAGTTTGTTCAGACATGTTTGCAACTTCACAAGATCTAATTTTACACTTGATTCATCACTGCGACATGAACACAGCTATGAAGAGGCAGCCACAAGTCGGACCAAGAAAATATAAAAGAAGGTATAACATACAAAAAAAAAATAATTTTAAGATTTTAGTGTGTGCTTGTGCATTATATCTATAAGCAGTGTATATATTGTAGTCTTTTCACGAAATCCTTTTCCTGGTCTCTCTATTAGGCTTCGGTGTATCATGTAAAATAATCGAGCTACACAATATTCCTAAGCTTATTATGAAGAGCCGGCGCTGTTTCGTCATATTGTGTCGTAACATAACCTGACTAATCTTAAAGTTGTACATTCGTATTTTCATTTTAAAAAAAATATATTGCTAAATACAAATCTAACTAGAACTAACCCGCCCCTTCACAAAATTGCCAATTTTTACATTTACAAGGTATGTTCGACACACATATGGAATCGGCATGATTGTTAATTGATTATTTTGGCGCTGATACACGATAGCTCATAGAGATACTAGGATATTCGAAAACGGATTTCACAAAAAACCCTTTTATTTTTCAATGTGTAATAAATAATTTTTAAAATAACACCATTAAATCAAAAAAAATTAACTAAATATTAGTTTAACCTTCGGTTGAACTACAACTTTTTTTTCTAAAATTTTTTTTTAATTTAATTATTTTTAAATTTCAATCTGAAATTTTTTTAAGGTTACTAGGAATTTTTTTCAACAATTAGGGTGAAAATAAAACGATTTAAAAGCCAAAATACAAATTTTAATAAATTTGAATTTTTAAGAAAAGATGATAATTTTAATATATTTCAAAATAATTATTAAAAAACCGGGTTTTAAGGAACATTAAAAACATGGTAAAATTTTAATTCATAAAAGGGTTTGTAGTACATAATTTGGGCGGAGATATGTCTATGTTAAATTTTTAATTAAAAAATTTAAAAATAAATTTAAAAAGATTTTAAAAAATAAAATATTAAAAAAAAAATTTAATACGTAAAAAATTAGCCCAGACAATCGGCCAAAACTGGGTTAGAAATTTTCCAACACTGCCTGGTCCCTAATTTTTACAAAATATTACATTTTCAGTATATACTCTACACAAAAAAAAAAAAATTAAATGTTTTTGTGGGATTTTCTCAATAGTGCGCCTTATATTTTAATATTATGATATACTAGTGCACTCTATCACCACAAAAAATGACCAAATCGCCGATATAAATAATTTTTAAAATAACAAATTAAATAACCACAAAAAAATTAACTAAATATTATTAAGTTTACAAACTATCGCTGAACTAAAACTTTTTTAATTTCTAAAATAGCTGGTATAAATTGTAATTTCAATTATCTAAATTACAATCGACACTTTAATTATTGGAAGGGCATGGTAAAGGACAATTTAATTTTCAAGCATATATAGGGTGACCAAATAAAAAGCGACTTTAAAAAGCCTAAAATACATTTAATATTAGAATGGTTTTACAGAAAATATTACTAATTTTAATATATCTTACATAATATTTTTAATAAAAAATTCTCTTGGTATATTGTTACAGACTTTAAAAATATGTGTTTAGTTTATAGAATTGTAGGAGGTAGGTAGGTAGGTTTAAAGTGAGTGGGTATAACACCCTTCCTCCGCGACCGATCGGTCTATTGTGGCTCACACCTTTTTATATTTCTCCCACCAGGTCCAGACTCCTAATAAATCTGATGACCCTGTTGGGAGAGAGATCTTTCACCTCCCCCGGCAACAAGGTGTCATTGCCGAGGATTGCGAAACTTAGTCGTGCCATTGCTGGGCACGAACACAGTATATGTTCTGCCGATTCATCCCCCTCCATGCACATGCGGCATTCGGCGTCTTCCGCTAGGCCATCTTGTGCATGTGGCATTTTAATCTGCAGTGTCCCGTGTACAGTCCCACTAGAGTTTTAAGGTGTACCCTTGATTGCTCCAGTAGTTTGACAGTACATTGTTGGTTCGGTGGGCTTATGAAGGCCTTCGAGTGTCTGAGACCTGGAAGTCCATGCCAGTAGAATTGTAGGAAGTCAGAATAAATATTTATTTATAAGAACTTTATTGGATTTTTATCCCTTTAGAATTCAGTTAGCTATTTGTACAACTATAAAGAGGATTAGAATTATTAAAATTTCATATTTGACGGTTTTTGATATATTGTAGCTTTTAGAAGCTAATAGATAGTGAATTTACGTCCTCACCAATGTTCAGAATTGAATTTAAAAAAAACTCCATATGTATGCTTCTACCATGTAAAATATATGTTATTTTAGGAGGAAACTTAAGCCACATGAGTTGGACCAGATATCTGCCAATAATCAGTTAGAAGAAGGATGTTATACAATGGATGAGCATATGGATAACCAAGAGTATACCCAACCCGAGTCTGACGAAGAACGAGAAACAAGAAGAAGATCCAGGCGGACATCTTCAAGAAAAGGATCTAGTTCATCGCCTAAAACTAGGTAAAAAGTACTTCATGTAAAAATGTAACTATTTCACGACCTCTTTAATATAAAATATCAATATACTTATAGTGGGATCATTTTAAAAATGAAAATTCGGTGCCCTTTAAAAAGAAAAAAAAACATAAAAAGTAGCAAAAAGATTTAATTTTTATTGTCGGTCGGCTTTGCTTTTTATATGGTCCATTATTACAGAAACCTGCGGGAAGCGGCACATTATAAAAAGCAAAGGCGCCGCCAAATCTTTTTTGCAACTTTTTATGTATTTTTTTCTTTTCAAACGCACCGAATTTTCATTTTAAAAATGATCCAACTTTACTTCGTTTATGTGACGTTATTTTTTAAATTAATTTCCAGCTTAAGTGAATCAATATCTGACATCTACAACAGCTTAAACACCATAGAAAACAATGATTCTCTCATGTTACCCAAATCACCTACCTCAAAAGCAAAATTATCGAAGAAATTCAAAAACGATTCCATGCCGATTCCATCAAGACCAAAAATGATCCATACTCAAAAAACAAGAGTACCTGTTGAGTCTGGAGAAGACGGTCGAGTCAGACACAAAACTAAAACTATGATTACAAGGACGCAGCCGGCGGAGATTAAGTCGGCCACAGGTAATGTAAGAAAAAAATTGTAAAAATGATGCCAATATTTTTATTTTGTTTTTTTTTTGCTGACAAATTAATATTTGACGTTTGGTTTTTTTGAACTACTAACAAAAGCTTTATTTAAATGAGGCAGTACTTTCTACATTTATTTTAAAAAACCCGAGATTTACAAATGTAAAAAAACAAATAGATAGTAAATATAATTGTTACTTTTATAAAATGTGTTAAATCTATTTTAAATTACTCTTCAAGAAAAATAATATGCAAAGTACCTAAATATGTAAAAAATATATTATTTCGTATAGTATTAGCTTTTATGGGTTGGAAAATAATTAGCTATTAAAGATTATTTAAGAAAATAAGTAAGATTTTTTTAAAGAATGGATAGTGTCTTGAATAAGTTATTATTGGTGTATCTGTTTTTATAACTATTTCAATAATGAATAATTTTTTATAAAGAAATAATCACCTAAAAATGTATTTAAGTTAACATATTTTTGGACACAGGTGAAAGAATAAGGCCGAGGACCAAAAATGTTAACTACCACGTTTTAAACCCGGAAAAGCTCCCTCTCGCCACATTCTCATCTGGTGACCAAACTCAGGAAGCTGTCGAAAATCTCTTGAAGGAGTCTGCTGAAGAAGTGTCGGCAAACGGCAATATCTTGGAGGAGGAGGTAAGGAAAATTTTTAATTGATTTTATCATACACAAAGACGACGCATTTATTTAAGGTTATCAATTTATCTAGGAAAACAGATGTATTATTAAAAATAAATAAATAGCTAAAAATTGTTTGGGAGATAAAATAAATTCTTAAGTGATATTTTTTATTAACAGCAAGTAGTTAATTGTGTGTATTAATCAATATTTTATTTTATCCAAGACAACATAAATAATATGGGACCCAATATGCTACCCTGTGCTATTCCTACATTATTTAACAATTCTTTGGATGAACAACTTTTTCCTTCTTTCGTAATGCTTACTACCTCTCTCCTATCATTTAAATTATGTTGTTAGCCATTTTTTTTGCCTTTCCTCTTATACCATATATTTCTAATTTTCTAACTAGAAGTCCCCGGTCCAGATAATCATAGGCTTAAGACATATCCAATAACATTTCCAGTATTAATTTACCGCTTTCAAGTTGAACAATAAAATTTATAGATAAAATATGGCGGTTTTTGTTGATTGATTGAACAACAGTCTTTTAGAAAATTTACCAACCTTTTACTCAAAGCTAGCTCAAAAGTCTTAGAGAAAGCGGGTAACAAACTTATTGGCCTATAATTAATTAGTTCTCCAGGATCTCCTTTTTTATAAACTGGTTTAATAAGTGTAATTTTCAGGTTTTTAGAAATCACTCCAAGGCTAAAAGAATTATTTATTATGTAACACAAAACGTTTTGCAACCCATAAACTCCTATACTTGCTTGCCTTATAATACACGTAGAAATTTCACCGATACCACTACTAGATTATTCTTTAATTTTTTTGCTATTTCATTAATTTCGTTTGGCGTCACCGGATGAAAAAAACCTGGAATTTTTACTTTCTTTACTTGAGCAATAAAAATTAATATTTACTAAGTTATCTAAAAGGTTAGGTACAACTGAAAGCAAATATTTATTATCTCTTAGCCATGTGTAAACGACAAACCATATAATATTTGCATTATTATTTATGTAGTGTCAAACACCTATCTACTACTAAATCCATATCCACAAGAAGAGTGCGTCCGCGCTGACTAAAAGTAAACTATTAATAGCTAAACTATTGCAAATTTCTTTAGCTCTAGTTCTACTTGGTTACAACGATCTTCCGTTTTTTAGCTTACAGCAAGCTATATCTTATGATCTGTAATTATTATGGAATAAGTTTATTAGATAAATACTAGCTACATTTTTCTATGACCCATCCAATAAATACATTTTTATCATAACGTTAGCGCAGTGCGGTGTGGAAGAGAATACGTTTTTGGTGTGTTTAGTATGCCTAAATGATTTGTATTTACGACTCTTGATTATTATTAAGCTACGTTTACAATAGGCACAATTTTCTCGTGAGAGAATTGCGCTTAGTGTAGACGCTCTCCCACCCCTGAGTAATTGCGGGATAAGGGCCCTCGCTGCGTGCCTGAGCTCAGTCGGTTTTTGTCCGCGCATGAACGGGTTTTGCTCATTGAGCTTCGCTCAGTGTAAATGTGGGCCCCATAGTTGCGCGAGGGATGAATCAAGAACAGTATTTGCAGCTCACCAAGCTCTACAAAAATCGAGAATTTATGTGGCCTTGGAAAAAGGAAAACTATTTCAATCGCAATAAAAGAGAAGAAAATTAGTTCTCAACGAAACTCTTCTGTTTGTGGTGGAAGTGGAAGTGGAAGATCGAAAGAAAATAAGAGTCGAGTCATCTTTCTCATAAGGTTGTTTCCATATTGGCTTCTTCAAAGAAATAATTGTTTGCTTCACCATCGTCGAGGGCGGCGATTTTTATTTTTCCCTTTTTTGCTCAAAAGTAACATTTATATGACGGAAAACGCGGCTGCAGCGACTGGAGGAACAAAACAAGATTCCATGTTGGCTACAAAACCAGAACCTCGCCCCACTCCGCTTTTTTTCGCTCTTAATTACGCTCTGTTTTGGGTAGCGCGAAATTTCACTGGAAGCGAGTTAGTTTCATCCGAGTGACTTTCGCGGGGAAGTTTCGTTAGTGTAAACGCAGTTTTAAAATAACATTTAAATTTACGTAAAATATTTCTCTTTGTCCATTTGATACAATACAATCATTTATGGAATGGTAATTTACAATTAATTTTGTTACTTATTTATAGATTGTTGAACATGCTCCTGATGTAGCTGCTGAACAAACTGTTGAAACGGAGACAGCAGTACCTGTTGGTATCGTTGAAGTTAGAACGAGGCGGAACAGCACCAGGAGTACCAGAAATGTTATAGGTCCAGGTAAGAGCTCTGAAATTCATCCCTTATCATTTTTTTAGAAATTTCAGAAATATTTTTGAATCATTAAACTGCAAATTTATATTTAAGGGAATATTTTGTCGCTTTGTCAGTAACATGTTACACATTGTATAGTATACCCGAGATCCAAATATTTGATAATTCAATGTTTTAGTATGTATAACTTTATGAAACAATTCTATATCTAAGTATCATTTATTAGATATTTTTAAAATTTTTTAATAAACAATATCGAATTTTAAATAAAATTCCTGCTTTGTTCAGGATTGCCTAGCAGCTTCTAATATAATGAGAATAAAATCCTAATCTAGATCTAATTATTATGTTTTTCCTAATTTGTACCCTATTAAAAGTAAGGTCTAAATTTATTTTTAGGTTTGTGGATTATATTAGTTAACAGGTTTTAAAGATATTATTTTAAATGTGTTTCAGGCAGCAAAGTTAGACTAGTTAAAGAAGGGATGATTGTCTCCAAACTTAAGAAAAACAGTGAATCCCATAATGAACCAGAATCTATATTGCCAGATAATCAAGCATCAGAACAAATTTTTATAAAAGAAGAACATCTTGTGTATACTAGTAAGTATTTTTTTTCTGTCATTCTGGACTTCAATACTAGGTGGTTTTTAGAATCTCCAGTTTGCAACGAATTTAAATCTGACTTTTAATTTGCTCTTCAAAGTTAACATTACAATGTTTTTGTATTTAATGTAATAGCATTCAGTTTTCTTTTTGCACAACTTTTTTTAAATGAAACTATACTTCAGGCATTTTCATTAGGTAAATGTAAAAAAAACTAAGAGTGTAAATTTTATTAGCATTATTAATTCCTTAATTAATTAATTATTTCTTATTACTTATTAATAAGAAAGTATTTTTTTGAATATTTGACAAAATAGGACTACTTTGGGTCTGGTCCCAGGGTGTAGACTGACATGGTACTATCTTAGGGAATACTTAAAAAAATTTTGATACATGAATCCGCCACTATATAAAACAAATCTACAAAAACTTTGTAACTTACTACTAATAGGCCTGGCACTTTTTTTAACGGATAAAACTATTTTCGGATAATTTCCGTAATAACAATAATTATTGTTGTTACAGTTGTAACCGTGGAAATTATGTGGACAATGAAATTATCCCTTAATAAAAGTACCAGGCCCTAGGATGTTTTCGTCGACGATTCGTAAAGCGTTTTTTTTTTTGCAGTTTTGTTATGTTTATTTGAGTTATTGTTGTGGGATAAATCCGCTGAATAAAGGTTGATTCTCATTATACGTTCAGTTTTCGTTCCCTTCGTGTGCTTCACTGGGTAAGTCTGCGTTACTGAATCAGCAACATCAGCATTGAACTGTCTCGGTTCTTGTGTCCTTAAAATTTTGAGTTCTCGCCTCAGCATCTCAATTGTATATATAATTGAATAAATAAATAAATAAATTGTACGTTCGTGATCGCTAATATGTTGTAGGTATCTATCCTCAATTTCAGAGACCTCTGTTTGGTATGATACTGAACTTCTCTTCAATCTTTCAATGTGCGCTGTTTTATCTTTAAGTTCTTGTTTCATATCTCAAATAATTTACTTCAAATATTTCATTTCTTTCCTGAACTTTTGTTTTATTGTGATCAATGTTACATATTCTTTTCTGGCGTACATAAATTGTGTCCCGAATTATATTTTTCAAATATGTTGTAATTTTGGTTTTTGCGGTCTTTGCTTGGGAGACATAGTGGAAGCATAATCCTTGTCTAATTTTATCTCATTCTTCTTTATATTTGCGATCGTTGTTGGGCTCAATTTTGTCGTATCTGCGGCTCGCTGTATTACATTCTCAATTTGAAGTGCAATTCCGTTTCAGACTTGTTTCTTTTTCAGTTGAAAAAAGCCAAGATATTGAAAATTATCAGCTGCGATTGTTCATTATATCTATTATAGCTTTTTCTTAGCATTATTTAAAACTTTTTCAAATAACTTTCGACAACAAGTTGAGACACTAATGTTTTTGATTGACAGTGACTGATACTTCACATAACCAAGAATATAAAAAATAAATAATCATCAGACACCAATTTTTTTTCAAAAATTTGTTACGGCTGTTTGGAATATACTGCACACGAACAAAGATAAACAAAAATGACGTCATTACAAATGGGTATAATTCCTACTATAACATGGCAGCAGTGCAAAATATTAACCCAATTTTAAATTCACTTTGATGTTTTTAAGCAAAAGTTTTCCCTACATACTTTAGCAATGTGATATTGCCGTTTAAATTGTTTAAATCTTACAATGTACACTTAAAACACTTTAAATTCCGGACTATATAGGTATTAATGTAAAAATATTTCTATGTGTAAAAAATCCCGTAAATATAGCTTGTGCTGACAAATAAATTTCTAATTTAAATTATTTAATTACTTTCAGACAACAGTAACGACCAAGAAACAAGTCTAACAGAAGGAGAGGACCAACAAGGCATAAATGAATCAAATATCAAAGTAAATTTCTCTGAGCAACAAAACATGGAAAACATCCAAGGTATACCTGTTGACACATCAAATTCGAATCCAAACGTAATTAATATTAAACAAGAGCTTCTAGACCCAACCGCCCTTCATGAGTTAGCTGAAATATCAATGCGACACGCAAAGAACTCCACAAATTTATTCAAGTGTGAAATGTGCGACGAAGTCTTTTCTGATAGGGCTCAGTTGCTTGTTCACGTACCAGTACATATTTGATGTAAATCTAAGTAAATATTTTTTTTATTTTTTTTTCAGAAATTGTTTCTTTAACTTATTAATTGTATATAAGTAATTATTAATCGTATAGATGCTATTAACGTATTTTTTAAATCATATTTTATCATTGTTATAGTATAATGGTGGTTATAAATCGGGCTCAAAGCAGGAATGGATGAACGGTCCTGTAAGTGGCATTCTATATTTTTGTAATATACTAGAAACATCTTTATGATAATCTCAAAAGAAAGATTGCAGATTTATTTTTTACATTAAATTTGTTGTGTATCATAAAATTGTCATATTTTATACGAAAGATAGCTATCAAAATTCATACTCAAAAATATTGGTGTAAAAAGTGCATTTGTCTATTTTTTGTTTTAAAATGACAAATAAATCCTAGAGTAGATTAGTCCAATATCGTGCGTGTGTTTGCTAATTCACATATTTATTTAAATATTGTTAAAAATAGTTATTTATGTATCAAGGACGAAAAATTTGTCTATTATAGACTAGGCCAGCCTCGGCAAACAGACGAGCCATTTCGATTTTCGCGCATTTTTTCATTATGGTGTATAAAATATAGGACATGTTTAATATTTTTATTGTAAAATTTCCAGTAAGAATTATTAAACTGTTTGTAGACTAAATTTATATTTTACATCCTGTATACTGCCGTCCTACGCCAAAAAGTCGTATCTCAATTTTTTTAAATTTATTATTTTTATACCTAGGGGTCATCCACAAACCACGTAACCCTCTTTACAGGGGAAGGGGGTATTATTTCATGTTATATGCTGTTACGTGGAGTACTTAACGATGATAATTTTTTTTTATATACTTGTATTGAAAAAATCGCACTGGCTAATAGTGTGTGCCGTTCGGCACTTGTCGCATACAAGCCGTCAGAAAGTCTAGCGCTCTAGTACCCGCTTCCGAAAGAAAAAATTACTAGATAATGAATTTGAAGAGACTCTCACAGGTGTCATTAAATCATATCAGCAATATACGACTAAAAGAAAAGCTTATAATATTTATCATTAGTTATAATACTTAATTTACTTTTTTAATTAAATAAAACCTCTTTTAAAAAAATTGATTAATTAAAATGTACTCGTACTTATTTTAATAGTGCGTCTAATTTAATCATTTTTTAAGCTTGAATTTTACGTGTCACACCATATTTGGGAAAGGGGCAACAAAATCCTACATAATGTTACATGGGGGGAGGGGTGGTTGAAAAAAAGCATGAAAAATGCGTTACGTAATTTATGGATGGCTCCCTATGGAAACCTGGGACAATTTTTTATATATTACCATGGCGAAAGAGATGTATTTTAACCAAAAAGTTTCCTAAAAAAGTGCTTTTTAAAATAAAAGTATCTTAAAAATGAAGGAAAATTCTAAACAGTTTAGACGCAACTCATTTTCCTAAGCCAAATAATCGCTTCTTACAGATGCGATTTATTTACTTCGTCTTAGTCAACTACTAATAGAACTACAAAATAATAATATTTTTTTTCTATAATCTGGCTGCGGTCAGAGCTGTCGGTAATCGAATTAAAATAATTAAAAAATCGTATTTAATTACTTCTCAGTAATTCAATTTTTTTCTGGAAAGGGTCATTGTATTTGGATTATCAGTTAATAGGATAATGTAATTGGTAATTGATTTTCACGAATCCCAAGTAATTTAACCATTCAATTACCTTTTGTTTATGGAAAAACTGCCGGAATTTTGGCTAGCCAGAAAGAATATCTTGTAACACGTCGGGCCGCTTTGAATCCGGCGAACGCCGCCTCCACGCCGATTTAGTATTTTCGATTGATGCTTACCGCCACTGTTTGTTTGCCAATTTTTTTGTTGTTTGTTTTCTTTTATTATCCAAACAAAGATACATGTTTTTTATTATACCAGGTACTGATTTCTGGTGTGGTAGTTATTTAAATATTTTTAGAGCAATTTAGTTTCCAAATGTAATTAAGAGATGAAGAGTAATTGAATATATAATGGGAATTTTATGACATAACGGTAGTTCAATTACATTACGGTTCTTCAATTACCAAAAGATAATTGAATAAAATGTTATAATTTAAATAGAGAGTAATTGTTAAAATATTCAATTACTTTTAGTTTTAATTGATAATCGAATTACTTTTAACATGCTAGTAATTGGTAATCGTAATTTACTACTACTTAGAAAAGTAATTGGTAATTGTAATTTAATTACTTTTTAAAAGTAATAATTGCGACAGCTCTGGGTGCGGTAACAAAATTTAAACAATGGTCAATATATCAAAACATTAACATCTTGAGATATGCTTCTCTAGCTTAGGACGATACATATTACCAACCTAGTCAGGCATAAAAAAAAAACGGGATAAGACGCCAGTCAAAATTATTTTGGTATGTCATATTGAACGTTTGTCATAGGTACAGAATACAATGGTGTATTATTTGTTGATTTAGGACTGCTTAGCCAAAAGCCCTCGGGTGTGATATTTTGTAATATACTGAGCCTGGTAATTCATCCCAAGACCGTCAACTTCTAAAATAAACTACTCTTTAGGCTGGATTTAATGCTCGAAGTAGCTATATCAATGAAAATGTATGCTACACGTGCGTATCAGCTCTGCGAAGTAGTTGATCATACATTTTCATTAGGATAGCGCCAATGCCAGCGCTGACCAGTCGGCGTCGGTCGATCCTTAAATTCATAGGCCGTTATCCGAAACAGCCACCTAAGAGGTAGCGGCATTAAAATAATAAAATATTGGTGAAGAAAAGTACGTAAGAAATTAGCTATTTCATAAATAATTCTTATAAAAAAATCTTATTTAAATATAAAGATATTATTTAAAAAAATAAGGCAATACAGTTTGTAGGGCTATGTAAAATTTAATAAGGTAATATCTATCTATAGTTCAAAGATCCAAATATTTTTTGAAAATATTGCCATATAGCTAAGATCCGAATTAGGAACGACCTTTACCCAACTGCCAACCGGATGAAATATATTCTTTATTAAATATAGTATTTAAACTAATGTATTGCGAATGGCTTGCCAAAAAATAAAAAATCAAAATGTGTGATACTCCTTATCAATTCTTATTTTTGAATTCTACATTACAGTACTAATATCCCACTAAAAATGTTTTTATTCTATTTCATAACTTCATAAATAAAGCTTTTGGATTTTTTTAAAATTTAAAATTAAAGCAATTATTAAAATTTTTATTTATAAAATTGAAGAAAAAACATTTTATTACTATATAAGTATTGTTATGTAGAATAATAAAAAATTCATAGCCTATAGACCATAATTCTTTAGAGAACCCATTCACAATATATTTGCATATACACCATATTTGATAAAAACTAGGGGAAGGTCGCCCCTAATTCGGATTCCGTACTAATAAAAGTAGGATTACGATAACATATTAAAATGGTTTTTTATGACATCAAAATGTAACCTATTTATGACTGATGGATCTGAAGTTAAGTTAATTTTACCACGATGTAATTTAGTGTTTCTTGTATATTTCAATTCCTAAATATTTTATATATATATATATATATATATATATATTATATATATATATAATATATATATATATATATATATATATATATTAATAGGTATATATTATTATATATATCATCAGTATATATTTATACTATATAATATAATAAGTATATATATATATATATATATATATATATATATATATATATATATATATATATATATATATATATATATATATATTTATAAATATAATATAATAAATAATATATATATATATATATATTATATATTTTAAAATTTAATATATACGAACAGCTGTAACATACTTCAAACTATCACACTACGTATTTCAAGTCGTTTTGACACAAAAATAGACTTATTCACTTTTTCTACCTTTATTTGATTAAGTAATTTTTTTTATATAATTGGAAACCCTTATATTTGTGGTTTTATTTTTATTAGAAATCTTGGTATTTTCGCCTTTTAATGACACCTGATAAATTGTAATGTTTATACATGGTCTGTGTTAGATTATATTGTGGCTTTAAAGGTGTTATTCAAGACCAACTTATTTTTTATATGCTTTATGTTAAAGTATAAAAAAATTGAAGTTAATTTAACTGGTTGTATTTTATTAAGTAACCGTATGTTGTAACATTGTAAATATTGTGTAGGTATATGGGGTTATAAGTTATATTTTCCCCTATAATTAATGGAATAAATTGCAGATATTTGCTTTAGATCATTATTATTTTATGTTTTATTTAGCTCAACTCAATCCAGTTTGGGATAAAGTTTAGTGGTTATAAGTTTGGACATATTAATAAGATATAAGTAATTAATATCTGTATATCCATTTGTTATTTGTACTCTTTGAAAAATTCTGCAAGGGATACAAACGAGAAACGGATCCTGGTTCAAAACCAATCCTGGTTTGAAACCAATTCATAAAAATTATCTATCGATAAAACTCTGTAATCTAACACACAGAATATTATGCACAGGACTGTAGTATATGCCCCTAAAGAACACTTTGTCCTTATAGGAAAATAATGGCTCTCCAACGAACGGTTTTTAGCTTTTGAGTTTTTGCTAGAGTAAAATCTTTTTTAACAGTATATCAATTGTTTTATATTATAAAAAATGCTTTAAAAGGGAAAAATAAAACATAATTTTAATATAAATACAAATATTACAGTTTATTTACCTTAATAGTTTATAAAATTAATATAAAACAATTCCAAATACAACCCAGTCTAAAAATGTAGTCCTTTTAAATATAAAATCAAATTAAAATCATGACAAAATCAAGGGTTACAAAATATAATCATTAAGCTAGAATCTGGTATTAGCTACTAAATTTTCACCACGACTTGGTGCAATGTCAAGAAATAAGGATTTAATTAATAGGACAAAACGAATATACTAAAATTAGGGAATAAGTCAAAAGTCTGAAATGCTTAAAATATCTTGCAAACCACATACAATTTTGATGAAATGCCAAGCATCCCACCCTTTTGTTACATCGTTATAATAGTAAACAGCTTCACATTTTAGACGGGATAATGGAAATAAATTATAATATTAAAGAATTAAATATTTAAAAACGAGTGCCTGCTTACTCGTTTATAAACCTTCTTGCCACAAGGTTTGGTAGCACACTTTATGAAGCAAAAAAAGATGTTTTAGTACCTAAAATTTAACAGCAAACCACCAGTAACATTTTTTGAAAAGTGGTTCATACAATATAGAAAAACAAAATCTGCACAAAGGTTAGCTGGGGTCCGATTCTGTAAGCAAATTTTTAGACATTCCTTTTCTCTCTCTTTCGAAACAGTGACAAACTTATGAGTTACCCTTAAGGACAACAAGGACGTGATTCCTATTTTGACATGCTACTTCCTTATATTTTTACAGAATCCCAGCTCTGTTCTCCGTTTTCTAGAATGAAAAACTTCTTCCGGAAAATGATTCTAAATACATTGTTTAAACAGGCTAAACGGAATGCTGTCTGACAAGTAGTTTTTTCAAAGTTGCCGTTATTGTGCAGTGATATTTTGGACGACTCAGCGCAGCGTATTAACTATTGTAATGGTACGATTTAAATTTAGTAATAGGATATTAAACAGGGGTGTGCAAATAGTTATTGAATCGAATAGTTATATTCAATTTTCGAATTTCGAATAGTTCAAACTATTTGAATAATTGACTAATAGCTATTTAAAAATAATGCGAACGAAACGCTTAAACTTTCGATTTAAAATTACGTCTTAATACAATACAGTCTTTTCCATAAAACTCTTTTTTATAAGACTAATTTAAAAGGTTAATATTTAAAGAAAAAAAAATGGCAAAACCAATTTAATATATGTTATAAGTAGCCATCATAACACTTTTCCAATATTGTGGATTCAATATTAATAAGTTGCATTCAAATACAGTGGGAATTTTAAATTATCACAAACCTTTCAAAATTGCCACTAAAATCAATTCCTGTTTCTGAATAATCAAAAAAAAAAGTTTTTAATTCGGTTATACCATTTATTCAACCTATTCGAATAGTTTGAACTATTCAAATAGATCGAGCTATTCGAATATTCGATTTGAAATTCGAATGTTCGCACACCCCTAATATTAAACATTAAATTTTATTCTACAACTTGTCTATAGAAGGTATTAGCGACAGTCGATATCAATATAAATTTGTGAAAATGAGTAAAACCCCGAACGCACGATCTCGCTCTTCGAGCAGAATAATAGTAAGGGTCACAGAAAGCAAGGGGCAATGTTAAGTAACGCGCTGTAAAGATTTTGTTTTTTTTTTAGGTACTATCCAACCTTTCTCAAAATATAGCACTATTGGTTTGTGTTAAATTTTAAGTATCTAAAAAAAAATCTCTCTAGACTGCTGCTGATTCATTTGTGACCAACATAATTATTTGCAGTTCCTCGTCAGTACATGGTTTGTCGGCCAAGGCAAGTCCGTTGTAATTTGGGACAAATACCTAGAATTTTGGCACAAATACATCGACAGTGTTATCTTGAACATCATCCGCCCTATTTTTACAAGTCATCGCACCAATGTAGTTGATTTAAACTGAAATATCAAATTAGTTCCATGAATATGCAGCGAAAATACTGAAATGAACAAATCATTTTTAACCACTTTTGATTTACTCTCGTAAATAGAATAATGTTAAATTTGCTGGTTGTTTTCAATACAAAACTTAATGCTAGGAATAAGAGTGGGCAAAATCAAGGATTGTTTACAAACTCAAAACAGATTAAAACAATTCTCTTCTGCTTTGAAATCAGTATCTTCTACTAGCTTTTACATCTAATTTATATTTGTATATACATAAGCTATTATATCACATCGCTACGTTTCTTAAAATGCATAGTATATAATATCCTGATATCTGATATCTACAATATGTCAACTAAAATAAATTAAGACCGAAGAGATGAAAATAAATAAACGCAAACTATGTTGGTCCAGTTTTTTAAAATAGCTGCCAACTTAAGTGTTAAGTTTTTTATGTTTAACTAAAAAAAATGTTAAAGAAGGTTGAGAATAACCCTTAAATAGTCTTGCAACATATAAACTTCGTTAGAAAGTATATTTTGAAAATTAGATATTTCATTCGGTTATTTATAACAAGTTTTTAATTACAGACAGATCTAAAAGCGAAGGGTTGTGAAAGAGAAGAATCAGTATAACATTTCTCTCTCGCTCCAACGTGCTGATTGTAGACGGGGAGGGGGCCAACCAATCAGCACGCAGAGCAAAGCGGGGTATATACTTCACCGCAAAATCAGCACGTTGTATAGTTGTGGTTAGCAAGAGGGAAAGGTTATATTGTGATTCTTTTTTCTCTCGCACGCTTGTTCGCACTGCCAAGTGGCAAGGCTGCCTCTAAAAAAGGTATATGCTCGAAATAAAACCAATTGTAAAGATTTACAAAACAGTTTGTTTGATCCCCGACCAGTAGTCACGCAAAAAAACTACAGTTTTTTCGGGAAAGGCGGAATTAGGAGTCGTATCAACTGGTTTTGCCTTCGGGGATCAAGGCGAGACTGACCTTTCAGAGCGTTGTGAAAGTGTTGTTTCGGAGTGATTCCTATAACCCTTTTTTTAGAATCACACGTGGTGACGTTGACCATATGGCGGTATAGAGCCCAGACTCGTGAGGAAAAAAAAAGAACTGAAGAAAACCGGTTATATCTGGATAAGGTTGCTGCATTTCGCGACAACTGAATGTGCATTTGAATAGCTTTCTTAATTGAATTAGTCGGGGGCTTCGATACGGTTTCGAACCGGACTACATCAGAGTCCCTAAGAAATAAAGTCTAGCCCCTCTTTTAACCTGATTTAACGGGATTGTAACCAATGCGGAAGGGTTAGAGCTTTTGAGGGGTGAGGGCGAGCTGGTGAATGCCTGAACAAAGCCATCCGGGGCACCGAACAAAGGCAAGACGAAGTTATTGTTCGGTGTCCGGGGGTATAAGAGCTCCCAATCTGCAAGCAAGCGATTTACAAAAGAAGTAGTGTGTAAAACGCCCGTGGGGCTATACCGCGTTGTCCAAAAAGTGTCGTGAAATACATTAGTTGGACAGGTTAACGGAACTGGGAATAAATAGATCAAACATAACCACATTTTCTTAAGTAGTTACTTTGTACGCTCAACCGCTGTCTTCACACGTCGTTGTCGTGGTTGGGCCCAGTAGGATCTTGTGGAATATGCGCTAGAGTTGCTGGTTATCGGCAATTCTTTTGACTAACGTATGGAACGGGATCCGCAGTTAAGATGAACAAAAGGCTTAACTCAAGGTGTTAGCATACCGTGCCTTAAACAGGTGTCTCCAACGGTGCCTCTGAGATACAGGGCGACCTCTCAGAGTATCTGGCCTTACTGCGGTAATGCGGGGCTCTGCCGTGGTGGACTATTATTTCCCTAGCTCCAAACAGAAAGCTGACAGAACCGCTTTAATAGGAAAAAAGTGACAATGGCGCGCTGACCGAAACGGATAAATCCGTTTCGAGAGGTGCCACTCAAGGTGACAAGCAGACAAAGGTGCGCCGACCGAAACGGGTGAATCCGTTTCGAAAGGTGCCCTTAAGTCACTGGCGCCTGTTTTACGGGGAAGGGCTAATCCATCCCGAACAAACAGGTGCTTAGGAAGGGATCCCTGAATCAAACAGAAGGCGGACAGAACCGCCTTTATAGGGAAAAGGGTTCCCTGGCTTTAAACAGAAAGCTGATAGGACAGTTTTCATAGGATAAGGCCGGAGATGCGGCCTCAGAAAGAACATCTGGTTCCTGTAACAAGGACCTGGTAGCTACCCACGTCACTAGACCGGGAGATTAGGGCATGACGGATCTAACCGTCTGCTCGTCATACTCTCCAGGAGACAGGGACACCAGAACACATCAAAACACATATTGTGCTCGCGTCCGGTAGTGACACAAGTAAAAGGAGATGTAAGAACTCTCTCCCAATCTGGTATCGGATTCATTAGAAGTCTGATCCTATTGGGAGAAATATAAAAAGGTGTAGGCCACAATAGATCGAGCGGTCGCAGTGGAGGGCGCAAAAAGTCCACTCACTGTAAACCTACTTTGTAAGCATTGTAAATAGTATTGCCGCGAGAGAAGACGAGAGAAACTTGTCTTCTCTTCTGGTGGACTCGAGAGAGGATGACTAACTCATCTTGAAAAGAATATCCTTCTCTCGCTTGAGAGATGAATCACTCCCGTCTCATTTTTCTTGAAATAATAAATTATAGTTTAAAAAAACTGAAAAAACACGCATTTATAGCAAACCGGACTAAAAAGAAGAAAATAATTTTTACTATAATTAAATTATTATTAAAAAATATTTTCTACTTTTTAGTCCGGTTTGCTATAAGCGTGTTTTTAAGTTTTTTTAAACTATAATTTATTTTATTTTTTAGTCTCAAAACAACATTAAACGTAATCTTAATCAAGAGCCTCGATTATGGAAAATCCAGAAGGATTGTCATTTGAAAAAAATATTTTTTTATTCTGTTGATCCTGCTCAGGACAGTTATGACTTATGAGATTATTGTATTTTCATCGGCCCTAGATCCCTGTGTCACACTTTCAAGTTAATCAGACTTCTTGGAATTGGTGAAAATTAGGTTAAAAGATTCCGTTACATAGATACATACAGGTGAAGCTAATATAATGTTATACCTACATCTAAGTTGTTTTTTAAAGTTAAAACTTGATTTTTATGCTCCATGTACTTTAGGAAATTTGTACATGTAGTTTTTTAATACCGCATTCCTTAAAAGTGTATGGCAATCAGCAAGTTAAAAAACTAACTAAAAGGATAACTCGGATCCGAGTACTCGCTGTACCTATACACTAAGCGGGTGGTGCCTCATCGGGCGAGATATAGGAAATCCCATGTAATTTTTTATTGGGGTTTAATTATAAGCATTCTCAAGTATTTTGGCGAAAAATTATACTGAAGTTTATTGAAGAGCATGCCTACGTCCAAGGTAAAAACTTAAGATTTTTCAAAATCGCCTCAAATTTATGAACAACAATAAAAATGCCAGTTAGTTGTGAATTAACTTTGTTATTTTGAAATTTAGTGCTTTATCGTTATCACCTAACTGGTATTTTTATTGTTGTTCATAAATATGAGGCGATAATAAAGTAACAATTTAAAAATATATTAGTATCTAACTCGCAAACGGTGTAACCGAAAAATCTGAAGTTTTTACCATGGACGTAGATTTGCATGCTCTTCAATAAACTTCAATAGAATTTTTTCCCAAAATAGTTAGGGAAGTCAATAATTGACCCCCTTAAAAATAACACAGGATTTCCTATATCCCGCCCGACGATGAACCACCCTATATCGGTGCATCACAGAACTGGCTATAATTTTAGGGAGAATCAATAATAATTTATTTTAAAATCTTAACACGAAGTCTCGGTGTTTTTGACTATAAGTGTTTTCTGCTGCTATTTTCTGGTAAAACAAAGACTATTTAACCACCATGTTTACAAAATTGTGCTAAATTTTCGTTAAATACCTTTTTTTGACGACTAGATATATAAATCCCTGTGAGTATTAATAGTATATACTATAAATGACCACTTACAGATAAGAGATATGCTTATTTTTACGATGTGTAATTTTAATAAATAGAGAGAATATCAATTTAAAATATCACAAAAATATTCAGTGGTTTTTCCAGAAATAAAAAGTGTCGTAATTACTAAATAAGTCTTCCTATAACACTGTTTTGGGGCAGAAACTGTTTTAAAGTTTTAAAAATTAAAATATAAGAGTAAAATGATTGAACACACTTACAATTACGAAAACTCTGAAAAACTTGATAAACCTATAATACTAAAAATGCCCCTTACTATGTTTACACATTAATCCAGCAACAACACTGGTTAAGTTAAACAGTTATTTCTTAAATACTAGCTAATTACAAATATATATTTGATAAATATATCCTACTTTTATAATTTCAATATAAATAATATAAATCTTTTGAGAATCGTTTATTTCTCTGGCATAGTGTTTATCTACCATAATAAGAATGCCGCTGTGTTAAAGTTAGTATAGTATCTTTAAGCGGGTTATTTTTCATATTGTCATTCCATATAAAAACGTCTAAAAATTAAAAAAAAATCGTTGCCGTATCATTTTAGATTTTGTTCTAACTTTGAGGAAATCTTCATGAAGCCCCAAAAAATGATTTCCATGCACATTTAATTTTTAGAAGAGCCCGTTTCAGCCTGTCCCAATTAAAACTTTAAAAAACATCAGTTTTATGCATTATAACATATAGCATTTTTTTTTTTAAAGATATTTATACGATCGATACGGCATTCGAAGAAGGAAAGGTAGTAGTCCTAGCGCAGACATTAAAAATTTACTAGTCTATACCTCTAAACAATGGCGCGGTGCCAGAAATACGTTTATTTTAGTCATTTTTCGTGGTTTTTGACCAACTCCAGTGTTTTGACTGTTCGGGCCAAACAGCTAGTTTGCACTTAAAAATTAAGTGGTCATAGTATAGAAAAAAATAAAGCCGATAATTGACCCGAATAGTTCATCCTTTATATAAAAAATCAACTCTTGGGGATTTGAAAAGTGGCGTTATTCAGGTCAGTAAATGGGTATGTCTACTGCCAAATAAAAATTTAATACTCACAAAATCTTTAGTTTAGCATCTGTATAGTTCGTTTTTAGTGCGACAGAACAGTCGAAACACTGGAGTTGGTCAAAAACTACGAAAAATGACTAAATAAACGTATTTTCAGCACCGCGCCAATATTTAGAGGTATAGACTAAGTAAATTTTAATGTCTGCGCTAGAACTACTACCTTTCCTTTTTCGAATAGCGCGTCGAACGTATAAATATCTTTAATAGAAAAATTTTAACAGCCAAATGTTATAAAGCATAAAAATGATGTTTTTGAACGTTTTAATACGGACAGGCGGAAACGGGCGCACTAAAAACTTGAATGTGCATGGAAATCATTCTTTAGGACATTCATGAAAATTTTCTCAAAGTTAGAACAAAATCTGAAAATGAGCTGGCTTTGATAATTAGACGATTTTATATGGAATGACTCTATTGCTAAATTCATGCAATGTTATGTATAAACACGTTTGTTTATTTGTATGTTATTTTACACTTGACAAACTAGCTTAAAACGTGAATGTACAGGGATCTCTGCTAAAAATAGTGTTAAGTACACGAACAGGTTTAACTATTCTTTTAAATTATTAACCCCAAGAAACGCCAGCAAACAGCGTTAGAAACAGTAGTAAGCATGTAAATAATTATATAGAAATCAAAAATAAAAATTTCTTGTCAAGCACTTCAATGCAGCCTTCCACAGTCCCATTATACAACATAAATTTAATAAATGTGTATGGTACATTCCAAAATAATTCGTTGATTTCTCGACCGCAATAAAATTTAAATGACAACCCTCAGTGGTAAACCCAGCCATAAATAAGTTGCCTGATAAATATCTATTGTGTAGGCACCGCACCTTTAGAAAGGGTACAGGTCCTGATTACCTACTAATATCAATAGTTTAGGTTAGCTATTTTGGATGCTCAATAACACACACGAAAATACAAACGACTGATGAACTAAGATGAAAATACTTTGCTTTATATTGAACACCTGCAATTTGCCTTTGACCTACAAAATATACCAAAAAGTAGGTACAATAATAAATAAAGGAAAGTTTAAGTCCAGACTTACATACGGGTACTCAAAGTTTATCGAGTTTTACAACTAACAGTAGCAGGTAAAACGAAAAATCAACGAATTATTGTGAAATGTACTGTACAGAGATATGCAATTCCATATTGCTGACGTAAATATATTCTGTCAAGACGAAAAATAACTTAAACACAGCTAGGTTTAAAAAAAACTCTAACACAGCGGCTTTAATATCATTATAAACTCGATAAAATTACAATTTTTAAGTGATATTTTTACGTTATTACTTATTATTGTAAGTTACAAAGTTGGGATCAAAAGTTAGTCAAACCTTATAGATAACTTAGAAACTACAAATTGGAGAATATGGATTAATATCAGTGATCAGATTTATTAAGTTCTTCGTAATATTGGGCAGAAATATTGGAGATAAATTTTACACTTTTAGTCAGTTTTTAATAACAAGAAATAGCAGTCTTCTCCAGAAAATCTAAACTAAAACCAAAATTAATCAATGATTTAAAAATGTGTCAAATCAATCTAATGATTACAAATATTAAAGATTGTTATATTAAGTAAAATTTCAGTATGAAGAGGTATGGTCAGAGTATGGTCAGAAAAGGTTTATCTTGGTCAAATTTAATGGCAGTTAAGATATAATGAAATGAATAAATGCAGAAAGTCCAAAAAACATCAATAAAATAAACATATTGTAAAAAAAAGATCATATTAACATAGATGTTGAAAAATTAAATGCCCTGACAGACCCCTGGGCGAGAAGTGTGCGTCCCTGTGCAAATTCCTTTTTATCTCATTTCCTTGGTTTACATGTTAATAATAACTTTTGAGTAATATAGTATGCATACGTAAATACACATACATACATATATTAAGCTAAAACTTATTTAACTTTTATTATTAGGTATAATCCTAATAGAAATTTTTTAATACGCACGATTTGCAAATAGAGTACGAATTGTCAATTAAACTGTCGTGGCCAATACAACAGTTTGTAAAGCCATCATATATTTCCTCAAACTTTAAACATGAGCATGTTTTAGTGTAAATAAAAAATCGCTTCACCGGGGGCGTGCTGATGGGTACTAGTATATTATTTTTAAAAATATAAGTACTCCACTAATATTTTTAAATTTGTAAATTCTATTTCTAATCTTAATTCAAGACCTCATAACTTTTAGTATTTTTTTAGTTGCAGCTTAGTTTATAAAAAACAAACTATTTTATTTAAAATGTATAAAAAATAAAATTTATTTTAGAATGTATACAACTTGTCTTAAGAATAATTAATTAGTAACATGGTATAACCTCAATAAACACTATTTATTAATATGTTAAAACCAATCACTTATAACAAATTCAAAGTTGCTTAATTGTTTGACTAAAAGAGGGTCCCATTAAAAATGTTATAATTAAAAACTAAGTGCTTAAAATGTGTTTAAATAACCATCATTTGCCCGTTCAGCACTACATATCACATCTTAATACCTTTTACTCTAAACTTTTTATTAAATTCTATAAAGACATGATTCCTTACAAACTGAAGATCTTGCCAATCAGTTATGTTTTTGGTTTGTTTTAATTTATTTTAAAATATACAAAAGCTCTTCTTTTTCGTATCTATTTTCAGGCCTTTTTTATTAAATTCCTTAAAAAAATATTAAATATAACTTTTTCAGCATCAATAATAATTGTGGGATCTTGGATTTTAGAATTAAATACTCTGATATCACTTACAAAATATCTTACTGATAAAAATACACATTCTCCAATATTTAAACCGAAATAATTAGTCTTTATTTCTTAAATTCCATACACCTAGCCTGCCCGGGTTGCCTCTCAGACGCACGACACTCATTCCCTTTAACAAATCAGTCAAAAATTACACAACCATTTACCCAAATAAAAAACATATTGAAAAAAATCATATTGTTTTTTTGTAATTCTAAGGTAAAATAATCGAGTAATTTTATCTGATTTGCTGTAAAAAATGGTAACACTACAAAACGGCTGACTGGCTTTAACACAGCATGGCACAAAAAGGTTTCAAAAATGACACTGTTAGGGTGGTTTTACTTAGTCAAAAACTTGTGTTAAATTACAAGTATGACTGCACAATTAATTTTTTTCACATCAAGAAATTGAAAACTCATGGACATTTTTTATCACAGAATTATAGGACATCTAAATTTAGAACCTTTTCAATTGACAAAAGCCATATTTCGAAACGTTTTCGTCATACTGTTTCACCCTCGAGCAACTAAAATAGAAACCAAAAATCGTCTAATCAGTTTGACCACAAATTTTTATTCAACTAAACGATAATAACTAATATGTCACAAACTGAGGGTAAATGAACACTTTTACTAGTGCTTTAATATTATTGAGTATAGAGCGGCGATCCAGAATTTACTTAACTGACATTAAAAATTTGGATCACTCACAAAATTTGGTAGAAAAATTTGGTAATTTACGTGTTTCACGCATTTAAATCAAGCCTCATAAAATCAAGAGATCATTTACTTATTCTTAAACAAAAGTATTCACTAACCCATGAGAGACAAACACACATTATTTGGGTAAAAACATTACAAAATAGGTAGGAAACAGCTGTCGGTAATTGAATTAAAATAGTTGAATTATTTAATTTAATTACTTCTTAGTAATTGGATTACTTTAATTCAATTACTTTCCGGAAAAAGTAATTGTTTTTGGATTATCAATTAATAGGATAATGTAATCGTAATTGGTAATTGATTTTCATGAATCCCAAGTAATTCAATTACTTAGCGAGTAATTCAATTACTTATAAAGTAACTGAATTACTTAGAAATTAATTGAATTACCTAGTAAATAATGGAATTACTACGAAAAATTCAACTACATTTCTTTATAGAAAGACTGCCGGAATTTTGGCCAGCCAGAAAGAGCATCTTGAAACACGGCGGGCCGCTTTGAATCCGGTGAACGCCGCCTTCTCGCCGATTTCGTATTTTCGATTGATGCTTACCGCCACCGTTTTTATACTTTTTTTTTTTGAAAAATCTATTGATGTTTGGGGTGGGATAAAAATGAATTTTTATTTTGGAGTCATTTAATGTTGAACTTGCCGAGAAAGCATTTTGAATAGTCTGAAGTGCGCGTATGATGCATATCAGTATAAATATTTTATTTGTTTAGTGTGTCGTGTATATACTTGGTAATTTAAATAGAGTAATTGCTAAAATATTCAATTACTTTTAGTTTAAATTGATATTTAAATTCCTTTTAACAAACATGCTAGTAATTGGTAATCGAAATTAACTAATACTTAGAAGAGTAATTGGTAATTGTAATTAAATTACTTTTTAAAAGTAATTGCGACAGCTCTGGTAGCAAATATTTGATATTTCCACATGAATTACTAATCTTTTAATTAAAAAAATATACTTTACTCTGTTACTTGTGAAGGATAATCCACTCTGTTCGGGATGTTTAGGAGACGAAGAAACGTTGCTACATGATTTTTTAGACAAAGGAAAACTAGGATAACTAAGGCAGGAATATAATCATTGGGTAAAACGAATGGAAGAATCAGAAGTAGTTAGAGGAGTGTCGGAAAACACAGGACTTATTTATTATGTTTATACACAAACAATTTGTGTTTGTTTTATTACTAAAGCTAAATAAATAAATTAATAATACAAAAAATAAACTTGTATGTAACAGAGGAGATTGTTCTACAAAAACTATTTTGTACATAAGTCCGGAATAAAATAAAATCATCTTCACATCAAACTGACCAGGTAAACATTCAATTACAGGCAAGCAACAATCACACTGATTCCTTTAAATTAATACTGCGGTAAATTCTGGTGGTTGATGTTATGGTCATTAAGTTTAATTTCAGGAGATTTTTGGCTCTGCCATCATAATATAATAAATAATACATTTTAGTACTGGTACCCATTTTTAAAACTAAAAAGTCGTTTCAAACTTTTTCATTTAGATTTAAACCAGTGAATACTTACGAGTTCAAACTACGCATTGTCAATAAACAACAATTATCAGTTTTAAAAATTTGTCGCCATGATCCAAAAATACATCACTTACACACGGCAATCTCAACAATTGTATAAAGTCAGTAAAAATAAGTACAATAAAATCTTAATATGTTACGTAAAATTGTTAAAATCCACTGTTTTTAAGTATTTAATCAATTCCACCTGCCATTTCGTTCATACACCCCTTTCACATTATCCATCTAGGTGCTAGTATCTTCGAAAATTATATATTCCACAAAATTATAGGCATTTTTATTTTCTGTTCATTATTTTTAAAAAATGATGTGATTTAAAAACACGCAGTTATGTTTAGCAGATCCGTGCGTACGCAGTTATGTTTAGCGGATTCGTACGTCAAACAGATCGCTTGTGGACATGATTCTTTGTACAGATCAGTAATTAAAAAACAGGCATTAAGCGACCTGTCTGCTGATTATGTTCGATGAATTTTACAACAATTAATTGACACTTTTGACCATTTAAGTGCACAGTGTGACATTAGTAGAGCCAGACAGTGGATTTATCCTGCAATGTGCTGACAAAATGGAGCACCTGATGGAAGTTTTAGCAATACAATTTAAATAAACTGGTTAATTCAAACTATTTATAAAAAATTGGGTTCTGGTTCTAAACTGCGTGAGAACAGAAGTGTTCTGACAATATCGAAGCTACACAATACAGCCACAATCTTCGTTTAGTGTACTAATTTTTACAACTAGAAGAAATTACTGTTTGTAAGTATCTTATACCAATAACAAACCACAATATTTAAAGGAATCTCTCATTCATGTCAGCATTTACACCGAGAGAAGCGACGACTCGCCACCCCCTATGATCAGAGGACAACGTCGGGCAGACTATGTGGCCACTAGGCACGCGAATCGTTATCGTGCACAATTTTCCGCTCTTTGTAGTAGATCTCCTCGCTCTCTTTGTCGCACATCAGCAACACTACTCCGCTGAAGAGGAAGATCGCCACGCCCCATCCCACGCCGTAGGCCCAGCCAAATTCCCATATCGTCCTGTTACCTGCAAATGTAATAATAATATTAGCCTATTAAAGGTCTTTTGTGTGCCCAAGTTCCCACTTGGGCCCTGATTTCTTTTTTTTAATGTTGAGGTAAGATTAAAGTTGTGATTTAAATCAAATTACTAAAATCGATCGAATCTTGACTCTAATCAACAGGTATAAAGTTAATGGTTTTAAAATTAACGCGAATAAAGTTATGAGTTTTTAAATGTAGGGATCCTAGGTAGACATTGGCTAGTAATTTGTATTATTAGTCCGAGAGCTGGTGAACAATTTTGAGTAGGTTCTTGATGCACTTTAAAAATTTATGTAATGTGGAACTACTCTAAGTCAAATATGAAAAAAATAAACAGTGAACTGAAAGCATATTTAATCGAACATGGAAATACCATTAGCCAAGAATACATAAAGCAAGTTATTATTAAGATTCAGTCAATAATTGAACAGCATACACCAAAACTAAATCCGAAACAATTTTCTTACCCTTTGCCTCCCTATATCATCGCTTTAATAAAACAAAAAAGACGAATGTATCGAGAATATTACGCAGCACCTGATCCCGAAACAAAGGCAAAAATAAATCTGTTTAATAAAAACATTCAGAAACAAATTTTTGAGTACAAAAAACACACTTGGCTCAATACATGTAGGGAAATCAATGAAGAACATGGTAGGAATTTTTACAGTAAAATCAAAAAATTATCTCCATATAAAACCACACCTACAATGCCAGAATTGGAAGTTAATGGTAATATCTATAGCACCGATAGTGAAAAGGCAAACATTTTTAAAGAATATTATACAGAACACTTTAGTGAAACAAATTCTCCATATTTTGATTCAGAACATAAATCAATACAACAGTGGTACGAAAATTACTTTCAAACTCGAGATGAAATACCAAATATTGTTATAGATCAAGAAGAATATTATACACTTTTGCACTCACAAAAGAACAGTGCTCCAGGTGCTGGCAACATACCATGGCAAATAAATAAGCAACTTTCAACAAAAAACCATGAACATATCATCAAAGTAATGGAATACTGCTTAAATAACTGTATATTTCTAGACATCTGGAAAGAAGGTACTATAATCAATATTCCTAAAGCTAACGGTGATCACACATTACCTCAAAACTATACCAATTACCTTACTACCTGTTTTTGGGAAGCTTTTTGAAAAACTTATAAGAAACAGACTAATTGCCGCTGTAAATAATAAAGTCCCAATGCACCAATTTGGATTTCGTGATGGATGTTCTACGATTCACCCGCTTTCTATACTTTGTTCGAATGTACAAACAACTAGACATCAAAACCTTAAATCTGCAGCTCTTTTCCTAGATATCAAAAAGGCATTCGACAGTGTTTGGTATGAGGGCCTGATCTACAAACTGCACAAACTTGAGGTACCAAAATATCTTATTACATTAATTAAAGAGTTTCTAAATTGTAGATCATTAAAGATAAACATAAACAATATTCTGTCTGAAAACTTCTCCCCCAAACAAGGTGTGCCTCAGGGTTCTCCACTGTCGCCAATCCTATATAATATCTATTGCTACGATATGGTACTTAGTAACAACTACAATAACAACGCCTACCTACTACAATTTGCAGACGATACAGCTATAATTGCGCATGGTTTAACTACTGGAAAAGCTGCAGATGTGCTGCAAGCTTCTGTTCTTACGATGGAAGAATGGTTCAGAAGGTGGAGACTAACAATGAATCCAACAAAATCACAACTACTTCTTTTCAACCATAAAGTAAGGAATAATTCCCCTCAAATTACACTTTGCAATCAACCAGTAAGACCCGACATCACTGCCAAATACTTGGGTATCCGCCTGGATTCGAAGTTAAATTTCAAAAGCCATACCTCCAATATTAAAACTATGATTAGAGCTCGTTCAAAATATTTTAGAGCATTGACATACAAAAATGAAGGAATCAGCACAAAAACAGCAGCAAAAATCTATAAATCAATCTGCAGACCAATACTAGAATATGCTTATGTATTGTAATGCCAGACCTTCAGTCTTGAATAATATTAGTGTAGCTGAAAGATCCGCTTTAAGAACTATAACTAAAATCCGTCACCCTGAAAATTCACTCCATAATCCTAGCAACCAGCTCCTTTATCAAAAAACAGCAATACAGCCAATTGGCCAAAGGTTAATAGCTCTGACACAAAAGTTCGCCTCCAAACCCAAAAACAGAGAGTTAATAGGAACTATGTGTTTAACCAAAAAAATTTCAAATTTCCAGAAAGAACAATAGTTGAAGTACTAATGGACTACAACAATTAAATGCTGACTACTCCTTTTTAATGTTTATTTTTATATATCCGCAACCCTAGATTAAGTCAAGTTGTAAATATCTATATTGTGTATTTTTTTTTCCTGCTTATATTATGTATTACTTTTATTTTCATTATTGATAAGGATTATTATAAAAATGTATTGTAAATATTCTATGGCTGAAGGGCCTGGCTAAAGGGTAGCGGCCCCCTACTCGCCCTTGATTTGGTTGGTAGATGGCCGCTACCCTCCCCCAGACCTTGACATTTATGTTTAGAGGTCCCCTTTTAAGGACAATTAGACAAATTTTCAAAGTGCCTCAAGAACCTACTCAAAATTGTTCACCAGCTCTGCTACTACCCCAAGAGCTGGTAAACAATTTTCAGTAGGTTCTTGAGGCACTATGAAAATTTGTGTAATTTCACTTAAAGGATCTCTAAACATAAAAGTTAAGGTCTGACTTAAGAGTAGCGACCCCCTACCAACCCTTGATCTTATTTTAATTCAAGGGTTAGTAGGAGCCGCTACCCTTTAGTCAGACCTGGACTTTTTTGTTTAGGGGTCCTTCAAGGACAGTTACACAAATTTTCTAAGTGTCTTAAGAACCTTGTCAAAATTGTTCACCAGCTATCATCGTAGATTTTAATAATATAAGAGGTCAAACTTTAAAGTAGCTTAGAATTTATAACTTATTCGAATTTGAATTTGTACTTCATCGGAAAGTTTGGAGCTTTTTCAGATATACTGTATAATGATGGTCGTTGTATCGACCCACTGACAGCTGCTAGGGGATAGATTATACTGGATAATTTTTCAGACCCGAAACTGTTACACTACATTACTAGGACATATCTCCTACAGCTGTCCGTGGACAACAAAAAAACTTGTAAAATTATATTATAGGGGGACGGCTCTTCTTCGGGTGAAGTCAAAAATGCTAGGTTTTATGAAAAAACATAGCATTCTTTAAACTAGCTCGAAAGATAAATTTAACTTGTCTGGTAGATAATGTGGCTATGTTAGTCATACTACTATTGAAATAATAATAATTTTGTTGACCTTAATATCTTGTATGCCTGTTAAAACTTACCTAAATTTAATTCGGCTGCAAAGCATACAGGGTAGATGATAAGGGCTATCAAAATTGAAGCGACTGCAAAAAAAAAGAACATCGCATAAAAAACTCATAATAAAAATCGAATTTTTAGTAAATACATTTACGTGTTGGATCAGAAAATCCCTATTATGTATGACTGGCAGAAGGATTTTTTTAAACGATCGGCTCATTTGGTGTACGTTAATCATAATGAAAATATTATTCTATAGGGCTCTTAATATAAAAAATAATTTTAATAAAAAATGACGTTGTGTCTTGTTTACGCGAATGATTTAAAATTTTACTTTGTTAACAACAGTAGTGATTGCTCGCCTGTACAAAATGTTTTGAATAATATAAATAATGGGATGATGAACAAAATCTATTTTGTAAATTTCTATTAAACAAACACCATTTTCTTTAAAATATTTGTGCTATTAATTACAATCCAGAGGAGACAGCTCAGGGCTCTTAGGAGGCCAGTTAATATTGCTTTTTCTTGAAATCACTTTATAAGGGAATAATTGCTAAACAGCTTTAATAGCTCAATTAGATGTATGGCATTTGCCACCATACTGCTAAAACCAAGTTTCTAAGTTGAAATTGTGGAACAGACAGTGCAAGAAAATCTTGCCACATTGCACAATATCGCTCGGCGTTAACGGTAAGTGCTCGTCCATTTTGATCCTCAAAAAAGTACGGTCCAAGTATATCCTTAGCAAACATAGCAGCCCATACAACCACTTCGGGGCTATGCAGTGGAATTTCGTGTTTTCCGCGAAGATTAACATAAGACCAGTACCTGCAATGTTGCTTATTTACGTGGCCATTGACACGCAAATTAGATTCATCGTTAAATAAAGTGTTATTGAAATCGATGAATCAGTTCATAATTTCATTAACAAAACCTAACCGGGCCTTGAAATCAGTCGGTTTTAATTCTTATACCAACTGTATCTTATATGTATGCAGATGCACGTCTTTCGTCAAAATGTTATGTAAAGATGACCTTTTGAGAGTGGTAAAGTGCCGATACCCTTTTTTGGAAACCTTGTATCTTATACCTTTGTATATATCTAGATAAGATGTTTGCTTTTATTCTTTGCACCATTTAAAGACATGTCTCTGTAGTGTTTTTAACAATATCAATAAATAATTTTTCAAGTCCAAATCAAGTTAATACGCATAAAGTAAAAATTTCTTATGTCTTCCAATAACTGACTATACATATTTTGTTTATATTCTGAAATATACTTACATGCAAGCCCCATAACTATTACTGCAAACCTATAGTACTTGAACTTGGTATGGTGATCTTTTGTCCGAAGGCCAAGCCCCGTCAGAACGGTCGCTACCAAATCAGTCAGAAGGGTTATCACACAAAGTGCTGCGGCAGCCTTAATATAAGCTGAAATAAAAAAAATATATGTAATTGTACCCCTGTAGCCAAGAGATTTTTCACACTTTCAAATTTATATGAAAATTGAAGATAATATACAAGTTATGCAATAAAGCTTAAAGCTTAATAATCCGTTTGCTAAATTCGAGACTAACAATTACAGTTAATATGCGTGTCCTCCAAAATATCACTGCAATTACTTAAACTATTATTTTGAAAACATTACTCGTTAAGTAGAGTTTACCTTTACCCTGTTTAAACAACATATTATATTATAAAGAACCAGTTTTCGGAAGATCAACTTTAAAAAGGTCC